>JAKXYG010000764.1:335000-432033 GCA_025895645.1 Cardicola forsteri
TTAAAGCAGGAAAACAATAACAGCAAGGAACGTTGGTAACAAAACCACCTCGTCATGAGTTCCCAGTTCACATGGCATTCCAAATTCCTATACTAAGCGGTTGTCGGATCTCAATTAAATTTGGGAGAAGGGATAAATAAAGATTATTGGCTAGAAGACCGCTTTCTTGCAAGCAAGACGATTATTTTTAGATAGGGAGAAATTGAGGGTTGACATTGGTTGACGGATTTATCAACCTAACCGACTACATATGGTAAATGGATACTTCCTTGTAACATCTTTTAAGCATCTTGAGTGCATAGTGGCACCCATTCGTTTTTATATAAATTAAAAGGCCTTTCATTAATTATTGAACAGCAATTTTTTAAAAATATCAAATTGAATTAAGATTTATGTACAATACACCAAATTAATAATTGTAGTGATCTGTCATTAAACGTTCATTTTTCTGCATTAAAATTTTTTTTATTTAAATTAAAAACAGTATAGTTAAGTTGTTCTTAATAAATCATCATAAATAGAACTTGCTACATATTGTAATAAAATAAAACTATTTTTAAATTTGTTATAACAATTCTGACAATGTCATGCTATTATATTATGTATATTACACAAAACCCGTTTGCTTTAAAAATAAGCATAGGATAATAGGACAACAATTACAGTATAACAACAACAACAAAGTTTCGTTGACATTAAAGATTATGAGCTTGCTTTCGGCTTTCACTCAACCCTGTCATCTGTGTAACTTTGTCATCCAGTTACGTACAATCACTTCTTTGCCGTTGTTTACCGGAATGGCGTCCGTTTATATTGTTTCTGTAGCAGTATAATTTTTTTACAGAGGCCAGGGTGCTAACCTTGCGCGCTCAAACCCTTCTCCTTTATCCAGGCTTGGGACTGGCTAAATTGAATCATTTCTAATCCAAACTAGGGGGAGTTGAAGAAGAGAATGTAGAAAGCCAGCAACACCCGGTCACCCATGCAAGTACTAACCGGGCCCAACGTTACTTAACTTCGGTGATCGGACGAGAACCGGTGTTTTCAACGTGCTATGATCATGTAGTAACCAAATTTTCTTAATCATTTTACCTTTTGAAATGTAATTGAGCCAAGTAACTTTCAAAATGATTTAACGATATCTACAATTAAAATCATTTACTAAATGTATTATCAATTTTATCTGTTTACTTCCATGTTTCGCTTCTATATAAAGTCGTTGGAATGTTAATTAATGCATACTATCAAAGTTTTATCCTTAGGCGGATAGAAAAAGATAACCATATTGGTTTCAGTTTACAAAAGACTAATAGTGTCATTTTTCCAAGTGTAACTTTTAGTTATTCCACTTTTACCAAAAATGGAAATATTTTTTTGCAATTTCTTTTTAATATAGAACAAAATATTTTATAAAAAGAATGTAATCAAAATTAACATTTGTACAACAATATGTACGTAGTTTTTGCAGGAAAGAATGACACTTTGTTGTGGTTTTGTTTGAAGAAATCCACGTTTTTCAGTGTATATTTTTGTACAATGACTGTCAACCATTAACAACCTATTACTATTATTATTTACAGGGGCTAAAATGGGACCCGTCAAAATTAACACATTGAGCTTGATTGACTTTCTTCACATTACTTAAGCATATTAGACACATCAACATTGTACTAAAATAACCCTTAAACATCACTTTAGCAATACCAATAATTAAAACAATAAAAAAATTTTTTTACAAATAGAATTACCATTGTTAGGCAATCGTTTTATGTTATTAACTTAAGATGTATATAATTTTTAATTGTAACTATTACCATTTACCCATTTGAATGCTATTTATCCAAAAATTCCAAGACACTTAAATATTTTAATTATAAAAAAGTTAAAAAACAATTAACTTCAAGTATTGATAATCCATATTCTTTTAGCTTAATTACTTTGTTAAAAAAAATATCTCTCAAGTTAAAACAACAAAAATTGAAAACTAAGAGTTCATTGTTAATAGTATAATCATGTGGTATAAAATTTAAAAATTTTCCAATCCTGTTTTTTAAATTTTGTATTAAAACTCCCAACTAATATTTTTTATTGGATTGCAATACGTTTTTCAACAACTTTTCAAGATTGTACACGAGTTGAGTAGGCCAAAACGCCTTTTAATACTCGATTTTCAAATGTTCTAAAATGTTCAGAGGGGAATATGGAATGGATGGTGAGGTAAAGAAAAAGTAGTCACAGAAAAAAATTGAAATTAGGACAAAATCAAGGTAGATAGTGGAAGTTAACAATTATAGAAAACGAGCAAAAATTATAAATATACAAAAGTAATAACGTATTACAATGCAAAAACACTGCAATAATCTTCAAAAAAAAAGAAGAGAGAAAAAGATGAATAACGTTGCAATGGACATGTAGCGCGACACGCGCCTTAACTCGCGAGTAATTAAAAGTTAATATTTGGTTTTTCTGTGTAGGAACACAAATTTGCGCAATTTTTAGTTTTGCAAATCTAGTATTTAATTTGGTCAAATTAGTACGATTGCAATTAATTAATCCGTAAGTCAATACGAGAACTGATATCATTGAGTCGTGTTGTCATAGTTTGAATGTTTCATGGGCACAAGCAAAACGTTTGGCAGAATGTTCAAATACATGGAAACATTTTGCTGTCTCATGTTCTCTTTGAATTACGAGACTTTGATGTTAATTTTTGCTGTAATTGTTATCTTATTGTCCCATGCTTATTTTTTTAAACAAAAGGGTTTTGTAATAATAATAATAATAATAATAATAATAATAATAATAATAATAGTACGATTGCTTATGGGTTTCCGTTAAGTTAGAACTTTAGCAACATTTAACCCACTATATATAGATTACTATTTTTCCAAAAAACAGAATTAATTCATTCTATTTGCAAAATGTTAACAACCTTTCTATTATATTTTATTAGTCTCTGAAATATTTAGAGTATATTTCTTTGTTTTTTTTTTAAAAGAAACTTGTTTTAACTGTTTATTGTGAAAAAATGTGCGCACGTTCCATGATTTTATACAAGTAAAATTTTTGACATCAAAAATCCTTTTCGGATTTAAATCAACTATGTTGTTAAAATTATGTTTTTACTTTTTTTTACCGAAATAACAAGTTTTTGTTTTTTAAGCAATATATTATATAAAAAGGCCAGGCTGATAACCTTATACTCAAACCACACACTTTTTTTAAACAGATTTGAAATTAAGTATAGTTAAATTTGAATAAATCAGTTTTTTTATATTAATTTTTTTTAATGTTTGTAAAATAATTAAAATTTATTCAAAATTTTAAAAATTAATATAAAAAGTTTTACTGTAATGGGTAAATGGAATTGCATAATTGTAGTAACAAGTTTATCAAAAATGTAGGCTATGCATGAAAAGTAAAAATGCTGACCGCTTTTTTAAATATTACTTGTAAGATATATAACTGTACACAATAATTATTGGAAAATATTTTAAGACTTTTTGATGTCTTTTAATTGCAATTTTTATATTACTAGATAATTAAACAATATTAACATTATTTAACTATTGTTCTAATACACATTCTATTTTGTATTCGAATTTATCACATCTATGCTGTTGATGTGATTGTAAGTTTGTAGAATATTGTCACATCCTGTTATATCTGTTGGTAAACATGAATATTATGTAAATTTTTATTTTTATTCTATCAATAATTTGTTAGATAATATTTTAAACCACATAAAAGCCTTTTAAATTAAAATTAGTTGAGAGTGTCTATTAATATCCACATCAAATTACATCTGAGGAATACAAGAAGATCTTTAGTGAACTGACTCCAATTTGCAGACTACGTAGCCTTGTTTTACTAATTGACGCGGTTTGCTGGAACAAGCAACGTTGCTTGTCGACGAAGGTTGCGTGATTTATTGCCTAATCGCGATTTCCCCCAATATCTAAGGTCTTTACTGATTATGCGGAGTAATGAATAAGTAAACGAAGACTAAATGAGAAAATGTTTATTGCCAAATTTTACAGGATCAGATTGCTAGATGAACCAAGATGGAACCGAAGGGAAGTTGGACGAACGGAAGTAGACGGAAGTGATCAACGGCGTGGGAACGGATGTTTATATAGCCGTTCCCACCGGTATGCACCGTTGACACATTCAAACAAAAATGTCAATATTTGAAGAATATTAATTCTCATAAATTAAATGTTTATTTTTGATAAAATAAAATAATATTGTTTATTATTTGTGACTTTGAATTATCTTCGTTGTTTGTCCCTGTTACAGATCTCAGTAAGATCATACAGTGTATACATAAATAATTCTTAGACATTAAGTGTGTAGTTAGATTACATATTTATAAAAAAGTGTTAATTTTTTTGCATTATTATTTAAAAGCATTACGAAGCGTAAAATGTAGTGCAAACCATCAGTTGTTAACTTGCAATTAAAATAAATACTGAAAACAAAATTGTACGCAAAAAGCTTCCATTTGGAACAACTTATTATTTATTTCTGGAAATTTTACAATCTAGATTTAAAAATTAATTTTATTTTTTTTAATTTTCATTTAATAAAATGTAAATAAAAATGTGAAATAAATAATATTTAATAGAAAATATAGCTGTAAAATTCATGTATAGGACAAATGTAGGTCGATAGACAAAAATAAAAAAATTATAAAACAATTAAAGTCATTATACACTTACAAACTAAATGTTAATTAAAAATGAATAAACACGGTATGTTACAGGATTATATAAATAATAACAATAAGGCTATTTGTATAATTGCAAAATGCAGTAAATCATTAAATACCTTAAATTAAAAATCAATTATTTTGGATAACATTGTCGCAAATCAGCTTGTAAAAAACAACTGTAAATAAGAAAGTAAAATTATTATAAAAGTTATGTATAATAAAATTGCAGAATAAAAACTTGTTTACAGCTTGTTACCGGGCTTTATTTGCACCAATTTCAAAAAAAATTAACAACAAAAATAACCCTAATTATCGCATTATTAATGTTATTATTTTATTTATTTGTTTATTTCAAAACTTTTTTGCTCTAAAAAGCATGAAGTTAATAAGATTGTTCTATATAGTTGTACATTCCATTTTTAGCTTGAAAGATTGTACATATTAAAGATTAAAATTCTATTCGGATTTCACCAAACCCCATCATCGGAATCATGCTGCTTCAGCTTTTTATGTCGGAATTTAAGAAAATAATATCCGCTTGTCGTTTCTTTAGCAATACTAATTTTTTTACAAAAACCAGGTTGCTAATGATTATCTCAAACTCTCTTTTCTCAAACAGTAGAGTAGTGTTATTATTTACAGCAGTAAATATTATTAATAATTATAATCAACGAAATAAATGATAGTACTCCCAAAATATTTTAATAAAACAAATAATTGAGAAAATTTTTAAAAATTGTGACAAAATAAAACAATAATTTTCTATTTTAAATGTGCTTTATAAATTATATTAAAACTTACAATTGCATTAATTGTAGTTAATTACAAATTATGTTTAAAATGGTGATTTAACACTCCAAGCTGCATTAATACATTTTTACATAAATTAAAAAATGTTGTTAATACTAGTACCAGCAAAACAAAACTAAAAGAGGAATGTATTATGTTGTAGCGTTTCGGTTTCGTTATCAAAGAAAATAATTAAAAACTATTTCTTATAATTTTTATTATTATAACAATTAATTTTATTATTAGTATTGTTGTTATTATTGTTGTATATATTTTTTGTTGTTTTAATGTAACGAATATTCTGGAAGCTTCCTTTAGCTTCACTTTTGTTTTGCGTACGTGACTTGTGGTTACAAAACAATAAACGCTTCCATTTTGTTCGTCTTCTTTCTATCCAGTTAAGGTGGACGGATCAAACTATTGGATATAAGCTGTTTTAGTTCAATTTGTTGTACGTGATCAATTCCTTTATCCGTATTAGCCAAACGTCTAAAATGTTACTAATTTGGTAAAACTTTTATTCAGAAAATAAAATAAAATAACTTAATAATAAAAATTACTGTTATTGTTATTATTATTATTATTATTATTAATAATAATAATAATAATAATAATATTTTTGACTTAGATACTTCAGTAGAACAGGTTACAGGTTGGTTTACAAGTTGAGTAGGAGATTATGACCTTTTGATCCTCGGTTCGATTGTATCAACAATATTGTGTTAAGAAAACAAAAATTAAACAAAGTTAAAAAATAAATTAAACAACTGGATGATATTAAGTTAAATTCATGTAAAATTAGAGAGGGCATAGAGATCATATGCAGCCTTAAATGGCGTAACAGGTTTGGCATTGACTACCTCTGAAGGCAGACTATTCCAGACGTTGATGATTCTCTAGGAAAAATTATGGAGTCTCAACTTGGAATGTACCCTAGGTTTGTTCATTTTGAGATTATGATCTCTGCCAGATTTCTTGGCTAACGAAAATATAGGTTGGAAGGAGCCAGATAATAAAAATTGATACCACCAAAATAAAATCACCTCGAAGCCTTCTATCGCATAAGGGAAACAATTTTAGAGAGAGGAGCCTATCTTAATATGGCAGATATTTTAAAGACCTAGGTAATTTAGAGAATGGCTTTTGTACTTTATGGAGATTGTATGAGTCTGATTTAAAAATAGTAGTAACCTGGGCACAGTATTCTAAGTGCAGCTTGATATAAAGCATATATAGCAGACAAACACATCCAGGGGAGAAGCTACCTAAATTTCTTTTAAATAATTTAATTATCCGGTAACAAATTTGAATTGCTCTAGCATGATGCGCAAAAAAACCTATCAAAGTAGGAATTGTTCCACCCACGCATTTATTTGAACTAATTTGGACATCTCACAGTATATAACAAGTGTTCCTTATAATGACTCATTCTATGTATAGTAATTTTAAATTAATTTTTTAAAATCACATGCATACTATATTGACTATATTTATATTTATTAACATATGACATTCTATTTCATTTTGATTCCATTATTTGTACTACTATTATTTTAATTATTTTTTTTTTATTTTATTATTTTTTATATTGATGGTAAAAATGTATTTTACGCTGAATGTATCTCTAGTGAGATATTAAAGCTTAATAATAATAATAATACTCCTAAATCCTTTATAGACTTAACCAATTCTATTGGTTGGAAGTTGTGATTGGGCATTGAAATGTTCCAGGATGTTTTCCGAAGGATATATACTTACACTTAGCTAAATTTAGTGAAAGAGAGTTTTTTGATAGCCCATTCATGGATGTTAGTGATATCGACCCGCAGTAGATCGGGGTTGTATCCCCAAATAACATCATCTGTATAAAGCAGAATATTGGAGTGAACTGCTGCTGGTGAATTATTGATAAATATGATAAACGATAAAAGTCCTAGTACCGACCTTTGGGATACATCTAAACCAATTTGGTAAGGAAGGGATAAATCTGTGCCAATTCGGACACTACAAAAACAATTGGTAAGACAATCTGGAATCCAAGCAAGAATTAACCTAGTGATGCCAATTGATCTTAGCTTATTTAAAAGTAGATCATGAGGAACTTCGTTAAACGCTTTTGCAAAGTCAAAATAAATAGCATTTACTTATGACCTTGAGTCTAATGAATTAGTAATGCTATTTGTATAAGTTATTAAATTAGTAAGACAGGACCTATGGGGCATAAAACCATGTTGGATAAGGTTGATTATTTTGTACTTAGAGATAAAATCTGATAAATGGGTCCTAATTAACTTCTCCATTATTTTACTTGGAGCAGAAAAAATACTAATGGGTCTATAACTTTCAAGAATAAATCTGATATCCGATTTCTATATATGCCTAATAAATGCTGACTTTCAAACGAGTGGAAAACGACCAGAGTTTGAGGAGAGGGTGATGATATGAGTTAAATGAGGTGCTAGTATCTCAGCACATATTTTTAGAACTCTGTGGTATACCCTATTAGCACCACAGAAGAAAGATTTAAGTTTTACGAGCTGTCTGAGAACTGCTTAAACATTCGGAATAAAAGGACCAATAAAGAGGGCTAAATCTTGATAATGGGGAGGAGGAGTTAAAATAATCTCTAAAATTATTGCAAGCTTGAGGTTACTAATAAACTCTTGCTATTGTTTAGATAGAGTAATAAAATTTTGGAGGCTTGCTTATCTTTAATAAACTTAAATAGAGTACTTTTATTGTCTATAACTTTAAGTAGAAGTTAATAAACCATTATGTCCCTATGCGACTTAATCACACTGGAGCATCGATTCCTAATTGAGATATAGTTATAATAGAAACAAAGGAGCTTAGTAAATTACCAAAAAAAGAAAAACCTGTTTTGTTTCTGGATAAAACGGACAATCTTTTTAGGGTGCTTGGGTTTAGTATGAGAGGGAATCTAAAATAAAACAAACACATTGATACCTTTATTAATTAATTTAACTAAGTGTGAATAAGCCTTTTCTAAGTTATTGCCATATAAAAGATCCCAGTTAACGGATGCGAGGAATTGACAAAATTTTCCAAAGTTAATTTTTTAAAAATCGGGGATTATTGCTAGGATATCCAGTTTATTCCTCGAGTTACACGAGGTAAGAGATACTTTAAAAAACAAGATGATATGATTGTTACTGTTGAAATAAAATATTTTAAATAATTATTAATTTTTATTTCGATTACAATTTTTATATTATTGTACATTTAAACAACTTCGATTTTATTTAAACTTTGTTTTAAAGCGACTTTTTGTATTTGAATTTATTACGTTTGTTGTTAACGTGACTGTGGTTTTGTAAGTATATTGTGTCCTGTTTTTTTCTGTTGGTAAACAGTATTGGTATGTAATTTTGAATTATTTTGTAATAATAAATTGCAGAACGATAATTTAGATCACACAAAAGCTTTTTTTATTAAATTTAGCTGGGATGTTGATTATTATCCGTATTAAATTAAATTAAAGAAAATCAGGGCCGAGATCTCAGTGAGATCTTACAATGATCACTCTTCCCAAGAGAGGGTAGAAATGAGATAAAATCAATAAATTTGACTTATTGGTAAAGACAAGATCAAAACATAAAGGATAGAAACAGAGCCTATATTTAGTAGGTAATAGAACATGCTGTCTGAGAGCATGCTTGATGCTAAAATTTAAAAGTTTATTTTCGAATGAGTTAGAACCAGAAAGAGACCGCCGGCTAAGGGAAGGACAATTAAAATTTTACAATTAAGATGCAGTGTCTATAAAGAAGAGAAAGATAATGTTTGAGTTTTGATACAAAAGCCTCATTGGAGCTTTTTTATGGTGACAGGGGACGGTAAAATACAGAGCAAATAGTATGAGTATGCCAGGTGGACAGAATCATATCTTCCCTGATGAGTGCTTTAATGTAAAGACACAATAAAATAAGATATAACCTCACGGACATAGAAAAGACATCCTCCACATATGCCCTTACTTGAGTATTGTCTAGCTATTTTATATCATGTTAAGAGTATTTCACTATCTAGTATATCATCTGTAAGCCAAGTTTCTGTAATCCCTGCAGAGTGGCATCAACTTGTTCCTGTAATTCAGATAATTCTTTGGGTAAACTTAAAGCATCAATGTAGTATACATTTTGTTGGTCTATGAGAAATTTTGTTTCATTATATTGTTCACTTAAAAGTCGCAATTCGTACATCTAAATAAAATATAATACTATTTTATTTACATTGTTTATCGTTTTTCAACTATTCTTTACATTTTTTTATCCATTTCTCTTTATACTCGCGAGGTGAGGCGCGCGTTACGCTACACGTCCATTGGAGCGTTATTCATCCTTTTCTCTTTCCTTCTTTTTTGAAGATTTTTGTAGTGTTTTTGCATTGTAATACGTAAGTTGTTTTATTATTATTTTTGCATATTTATAATTTTTGCTCGTTTTCTATAATTGTTAACTTCCACTATCTACCTTGATTTTATCTTGATTTCAAATATTTTTTCTGTCACTAATCCCCCTTTACCTCACCATCCATTTCATTCCCCCCTGAAAATTGGAGACAATTTGAGAACCGAGTACTAAAAGGCGTTTTGGCCTACTCAACTCGTGAAAAATCCTGAATCCTGAAACCCCCAGATTACTGATAATCCAATTATGACAACCAAACCTTTTTCAAATTATTTTTAGTTCAAATTGTACGGGTAAATACTACCTGCAAACTAAAATTATACATTTTTATTATTCACTTATTTTTAAAATGTATATAACATTACCAATATTTAATTTTATTTAAATATATATTAATAATTATATATGTATATTAACATAGTAAAAAATTTTATAGTTTGAGATCAGACCTGTAAATTGGTTTGTACCTAAAAAAAATGCAATATTGTAGAAGCTTTTTTGAGTAATAAATTATTATTATTATTAGTATTATTATTAATATTCTCAACGTGTTGCTTAGTAGCAGTCAAAATTTATTTTTTGGAAAGTCTTAGGACCGATTTAGCTACTAAGGAAGAGGGGCTAAAGTTGGTTACATGTTCTTTTAGAGAGTTTGTTTCTGTCATTACATTATTTAAAAGATGAAAAATAGAGGAGTTTATCGCCTTGATTTTAGCTTAAGATTCCAAAAACTCAGAGACTATAGCTGATAAAGTAAGAGAGATTTCATCTAGTCTGGAGTTAAGATTATGAATATTAAAGAAATAGGTCTTAGATTCTAAAAGTAATTTTAAAATGTTATTCAGTTTGTTGTTATTAGCAGGAAGGAATTACCGTCGGTCGATTTTGCATCTGCAGTCCATGCATTTATAGTCAATCGGACTATTAGCAAGTTGTGAATAGTGTTTCGAGGATAATCTTGAGCACGCTTCGTGAAACCAATTACTGCAAAGTGCACAAAAGATACCAACCTTCTTGCAGCGTTGTAAGCCATTTTTGGATAAATTGGAGAAAGTCATATCTAGAAACAACAACTAAGAAATAGGTATATAAATTAACAAAGAAAAAAAACTATTACTGGAAAAAGACTAGTAATAATCGTTAAAAGGAAACAAATAGTGTTAATGTTACCACACGCTGCACAAACTAACACACAATAAAGTAACTGTGAGCACACAAAAAATATGTACAATTATAAAAATACTATACAATTAGCAGTATGTAGCATTAGTCAGAAAACAAAATAAAATTACATTACATAAACTAAAAGAACTCAAAATTAGCGTATGTTCAAGAGTCATGTGCATTATGGTATGCGTGAAGAGGTTAAGAAATTTGTCTATATAGTAGATGGTTATTCATCACAACTAATAAACGTGAAATAGAAATTACTAAAAAATTAACAATAACTTTGCATAACAGCAATTGTAATGTCAACAGTCTCTAAAATATATTAAACCAAAAAATAAATTATTACACTCCATTATTCTTACTGCTGCTATTAGTAACTAGAAATATTGGGCTATAATGAAAATAAAACAAATTAAACGTGTCTGATATGCAGATCTACTAAGTATTATTAAAGGTTCTATAAACAGTAAAAATCTAATAAATAATAACGAAGATTAGTATTTATGTAATAATGCATAAAAAATAACAAAAGAAAAATTAATTATTTGAGTTATATGGTATGTAAAATATGGTTTTATATAAACACTACACAAGGTTTGATAAAATATTTAAAATAAACCATTATTACAATAGGACAATAATATAAAAATTAAAATTAATTGTGAATTATTAACAGTTAGCAATGTAAGATAAAGCCCGTTTTACGCTGCACGTTAAATGGCACATTATCCTTTATGTTTTATCTTCTAAGGTTATTATAGTAATTTAGCATTATGATACAAAATTTGTATTATTAATATTTTTTTGTTTTTATACTTCTTTTATGTTTTTACATATTTTTATTATTGTTAGTTTGATTAATTCCACTATGATTCTTTATTTTTCATCTTAATTTACATTTTTCTATTATTATAAAGAATCAGCAAAAATGAATAACTGGAAACTGGAATTGACAGATATTTTGCATACAAAATGAATATTTATTTATTTTTTCTTTGTTACTTAACACAATGTTTATTACTATTTGAACTAAATTTAATCTTAACGTGCATAAATTTATACAAAGATTCTTTATTTAGATTATAATTGTAATGCACGTTTTTTACAGCATGGTTTACACAGTTAAATTTTATATGTTTAATTTTTAAAACATTTTATTAATGTTGATATTTTTAAAAATCTTTTTGCTAATTTAAAACACCTAATTTAAACTTCTTAAAATAATTAAAAGTAACAAATCTAAATTTATTTTATTTTTTAATTAATTATTTTTGTAAAATATTTTTTAAATAATAACATTAAAAATTACATAAAGCATTGATATTTATTTTTAATTGTTTGCTTTAAAATTGTTAGATCTTTTGAATCTTCAAAAAAAGTATTATTAAAGTGTAGTTAATGTATTTTTACGCATTTTGTATTATACGATACAACAAATTATTTGTTTACTAAGAAATTGCATGTATTTTTAAATTTTCATTTGTTTTGTGTTCCTGATTTTACTCGATCTTTAACTGCGAATCAGTTCATATTTGATGTAATTTTTGAAATTAATGGTTTGTACTATTAAGATTTTATTTATAGCATACTAACGTATTTTATATAGTAAAACTGAGTTATTATTATTTAATTGTGTGCTTTTTAATGATTGTTCAGATAAGTATTACATGTACATTATCTAAAGTAATTTCTGTGGCTATATATGAGAAATTTTCTTTAGTTTTAATATTTGTCAATATTTTTAAACAGAAAATTACAAAAATATTAGTGTTTTTACATAATTAGGATTAAACACCACCAGTTATCGCGCAGAGTACTTCGAGTTACCAAAAACTCGTAAATTATTAACTTTTACAACATGTACTCAATAGACAACACTTGAAATGTATTGACTTTAAACATCTCTAATAAAAGCTTTCCAATGTACCTATTTATCACAAAATGTAAGCAATTCATTTTGAGATGGGCGACACTAACATAAGACGACTAAGTCTGTGTGTCACTATTTTAGTTTAAATTAAATGTTGGCCATTCAGATACTGGTTGGACAGATTACAGTAAATATGGTCAGCCCATTTTAGATATCTTTTTAATGCTTTGGAGATGTATAGCCAAACAATGTTTTGTGAATTACAGTTATTTGAAAACGGTTTAAATATCAATTGATTTGTTCCCAGAGAGGATATAGAGCAAGACCATATAGATCTTAAGCAGCTTTGCTAAAGCACGTTTTTTTAATAATCCGCTTTGGTGTGAGTCCAGGTTTTGCAAGCATATAATAGACACACAGTTAATTTTCATTTATTTTAATGCTGGTTTTAATAGAAATATTATTTTAGTTTTATGGAGGCCTCGATAATTGTCTAAAATATGCAGCATTAAGATGAATACGACCTTTTGAAGAGATAAATCTTTTGCTATTAATAAGGATGCCTAGGTTGGCAAATTTATTAACTACTGGAAGCAGATTCCTGATTGCACTGGTTCGATTTTGGAAAGGGACTTTGAATAAGCAAAATTGTTCCATATTTGAGGATACCTTGATACAAATAGCATAAGTTGCATAGTTAAACAAAAACAGCTACTACATGTGTAGCCTGTGTATGCCTTTACACACTTTATTGTAAGTTTGAAATGACTTTGTACTTGATTTGATGCAAACGCGGATTATTACAGTTAAGTTCTTGTGAAGAGGATATAAAAAATTTACAACTTTATGTAGGACATTATGACGAAAATTACCGTTATGTAGTTATTTAATTTTGAACAAATCAAAAGCTGGAGAGTAGTATGTAAATTGGGAGTGTAATTATTAATTACAGTTATTTAATATCTAAATGTTCTGAAACTAAAAAATAACTGGTAATTTATCCATTCTTTTTGGTGATGTGGTCATATCTTGATTATTTTCCGTATCTGTCCTCACATAAAATGATTAACTTCGATTGTTTTTGATAAACGTAACAAATGTAGAAGAAAAACTAAGTTTTTTGACTGGTAGACGGCATCATTGTGACGTTGCTACTGTTTGCTAAGATTGACGAGGCCGCCTGATTTTTTGTTAAAGTTATCTCCTTTAGTCCAACGGCTACATATGGTATACGTATTCCTTAAGATACCTTTTAAGTATCCTGGGTGTATGCGGGAACCCAGTTATACCGCTATACACTTGGTCTCTACTATTATCAGTCTAGATCCATATGGACACCTAGTCCAGGATGCACCATGTGGAGGAGGAACAGTCACGAATATTACCATAATTGAGATCTGAGATTTTATAAGCATTATTCAAATCCTCAGGATTATTAGCATTCTATAAGTACCCTTTTAATTTATTGACGCTTTGATGAAGGTTAACAAAATTCTATCCTATAACGATGCACAACTTGATGATAGAAACAGTACAGTAATAATTTTGTAACACTTTGTGGTTGTAGATGGTTAGGTCTAAACGAATGATACTGACTGTACTTTCTTATTTTAGTTGCGAATTGATATTGGCTGAATTAATACAGGTTTTTAGCTAGATGATTATATTCTTCTGGTAACGGTAATATTTATAAAAATTGATAATGTGTTTTTTAGGAGAGGGCAACTCTAGTTGATGAATTGACGGGAATAATCTAAAGGACACATTTACACTTTTATGACTGTGAGTGAGAAACCTTATTCACCGTCTTGTTTTATCTTCGGTCCTTTCCCAGTTGCATAAAGAAGACTAGATATGCTGGGGACTCGATGGTTAATTCCATACTTAGTCAAAGTTTTCTAATAAGTTGCATAAGTTTTAATGAATTGAAGCTTGATTTATTGTTATGGTGACTTTTCTCAGTTCAGCTGGATACATGTATACAAATACTTTGATATACGTTTTAGGTTTTTATATTTTCTTACCAATTTTATTCATTCATTCATTCATTTTGGTTGGTGACGTGGTCACCTCTTCATTATTTCCCATATTTATACGACATGTAGAACGATCGATTTTGATGGCTTGACAAGCGTAGATAAACGTGGAAGAATAACAAAGTTTCTTGGCTGGTAGACGGCATCCTTGTGACGTCGCCACTGTTCGCAAAGATTGACGAGACCGCCTGATTTTTTCAGCGTTATCTCCCTTAGCCCAAGGGCTACATATGATATACGTATATCTTTAGATACCTTTTAAGTATCCTGGGTGTATGTTCGCACCCATTCGCCGTAGCGGAAGCCCAGTTATACTGCTGTGTACTCGGACCCTGCTGTTATTGGTCTAGATGCCTAGGGGCACCTAGTCCAGGATGCACCACGTGGAGGACTAACAGTCAGGAATATCACCATCATTGGAAATTGAGACTTTATAAGCATTACTCAAATCTGCAGGATTATTAGCATCCCACCAATTTTATTAACTAGATTTCTATATAAATGTCATTTTGTTTTTAGGATTTTCTAATGGCTGATGATGATAACGATCGACCAGTAACTATGACTTTTAAGGAATTAAAAAAGCGAAAACTTCATTTATCAGAAAATTTGAAAAAAGTGTACGATGAGGGTTTGCAAACGTTAAAGGCCCAACATAGACGTAAAAATGATCCCAGATTTGATCCACGAGTGCATGGGGTTTGCAATGTGGAAGATTGGAGGTTTTTGGAAGTTGAACAGAAAAGACTTTTTCAAGTAATATTTGCATTTTTTGGCTTGTATGAATAGCGCTATATTTTATTCAATAATTTGTATAATTTTGTTTTGTTCGACCGTTGTTTATTGTGTTATGTACCTGTTAAAGTAAGAATATTTTACTTTGAGGGGTGATAACGTTGATAAAAAATCAGACGACTTCGTCAATGTTAGCGAACAGTGGAACTGTCATTAAGATGCCATTTATCAGCTAATAAATTTTATACCAGTAAAGTCAATTGTTTATTATGTTGTCGAAATGTAATGAATAGGTAACTACCTCCCAAACCACAATGAATAGTCTACAAAACTCCACTTTGTTACTGGTACATTATCGCGAATAAAATTCACAGCAGGTAGTAGCATCGCGAGACATATTCCGCTTTGTTTGATTTTTTGATAATGGCGTTTTTTGCATTTGACTATCAGATGTTTAATTGGTTTTTGTAAGAGTTTTGACTGCGAGTATATAGACCAATTAACCGAGGCCAATCCTTGTGGTGATAATACGGGCGTTTTTTTAAACCACATTTTCTAGGCTCCTCCGCATGGAGCAAGCAATGCCGTCCCTAAATAGAACCGCTTGGTGATAATACTTAGGGTGACACTCATAATCTTGTCATATTCTTATCAACGCATTAACTACCTTAATGCCTAAGTATCCGTTTTGTTCCCGGCTGCTTATTTGGCACAGCCTTATTCAGAGAGAACCTTTATTGCTAAAGGCCGTTCCGCTATCCGCCACCTGTGGACGCGCTAAGAAAGGGGTCGGTCACCCCCATCGACATTTTACTTTGTTACTAAAATAGTGAATTATAAATATACTATGACTAATTTAGTATAGACGTATTTTGGAAACATCAAAAGACAATCAATTACAAATTCTATTATTTATTGTAACTGGGCTGATATTTATAATTTGTTTTGTAGAAATTGAAGGCAACATATTCGAAAAAGCAGTGTTTGGAGGATCGTAAAAAAACGTTAAAAGCTTTGGGTTTGGTAACACAACGTATTGCTACCAGTAAAGATATCAACTTTCGCAGAGAATATATGAACAAATTGAAAGAAGAACAGACAGAAAAGTTGGAGTCGGGAGAACGTGTTAAATTTATGAAAAGATGTAAGTTTTTTGTGTTTGATAACAACTTGCAATTCAATGCGTCGTCTATGCAATTAAAGTAATTTGACGATCGAATTTTGAATAAATGGGATGTTGACAGAATATACTCGATTATTATCATATAACAAGCATTATAAAGTGTTAGCTAAAAGAGAGGTTCTTTTGTAACGTTGCTACTTTTCACAAAAATTAACGAGACAGTCTGGTTTATTTCTCTTGACCTAAAGACTATACTTTATTATAGGTTGATAGAGTGGTTCCTTCTTCATTGTTTCTATACATGTACATCATATTAAAAAAAACCGCATTCAATGGTTTCATAAGCATCACAGATAACAACAAACAACAAAAGTTAGTGGTAAAGCCACATCTTTATTAGATCCAAGTTTGCATAGCATCACGAATAATCCCGTTCCATTGTTCACAGTTTTCTGAAGTGTGTAGGGATATGTCAGTTCATCGACTTAGCAATTGTTTCCAAGATGAAATCCCGGCCAAGATTGTGTGAAGATCGTTCCGAACAGCATCCATCCAAGTACGTTTTGTGACCACCTTTCCTCTTCTTCCAGTCGGTATTTGGATAAACCAGGGTTACGATACGTGAGATTGCATCAGGATTTCTACGAAGAACATGTCCTAACCAGTGCAATCCTCGTTGTCGAGATATCAATAATGGAAGATCGTGGAATTAGAGGCCATCTCGAATTTAGCAGTTGTTGATCTTTTTTGTCCAATTTGTTGATACGGAGGATACAAAAAGAGTGTTGTGCCTAGTGTATCTAAGATATCAAATTTGTTAAGCTTTGTGATCTCTGACTCTAATAATTCAGGTTTTAGGTGCATACATAAACAGCGTAAGAACCATTGAGGAGAAAATTTTTATCTTTGTCTTTGGATTGCTGTTTTTCGTCTTCAAAGTGGATTGGCAAGTCTTCCAAATGCAGTAGCAACTAAACAAATTCGATGATTTACTTCATTAGATGGACTACCGTTAGAAGTAATCGAAGAATCCAGATACGTCAAATCCTTTACATTGGGGAGCACAACATCATTTAATACAATCCTTGCATCAGGAGCTTCAAACCAATTTCACTGGAAACTTTCACAAGGAGATCAGATACCTGCTGTAGCTGAACTTCACTTTCTGCTAGAAGGTCAGCATCGTCACCGTATTCCAAGTCGTTAATGGGCGTTGTAACAACATACCTTCCATTTGTACAGAAATCTTGGCAAATGTAGAATCAATTGCATAGTGGAATAAAAGTGGAGCAGCCATGCAGCCTTGACGGATACCTAAATTTCGAACGGCTTTGTAGTAGATCTGTTACAATTGCGGATTACAACAGTTGAATTCTTATACAGAGCATGTAGGATATGGAGGGATTCCATCACGTAACACAGAATTCCAAAGTTTTTCCTGTTTAGCAAGTCAAATACTGAAGGGTAGTTGATTGAAGCTATACACGTAGGTGAATAACAAAGTTTTTTGAATTATAGACGGCGCCACTGTTTGCAAAGGTTAGCAAAGCCGTATAATATTTTGTTAGGATTATCTCTCCTAGATTAACGCATACATATAACATACGTTCAGTTTAAGTTACTTTTTTAAGTTAAGTTTGCATTTATCCACTAAAGCGGAAGTCCAGTGCACTTGGTCCCCACTGTTAGTCGAGGTGCATATGTACACTTAGTCTAAAATGCACCGCTTAGAATTAGCAGTCAAGAATATCACTATCATTGGAGATTGAAACTTTATAACAATTACTTAAATCTTCGGGATTATAAGCATCTGCAACGGCTAATATAATATACACATACCTTAATATACTTTTTAAATACTCTGAGTGTGTACTTGCACCTATCCGCCAGATCAGAAGTCCACTTTAAGCTAAGGTACTATCATTGTATATATAGATACGTTTAGATTATTTTCTTTTTATATTTTTAGCTGAGCTTCGTAAATGTATCCAGAATAAACGTTTAGAGACAATGAACAAAAAAGAAGCAGGACGTTATCTAAATCGTAAAAGGAAGATGAATATTGCGGTTGACGATTAAAAATAAATTATCATTTTGTATATATTAACTACAATGTACCTATGTATAAATTACCAGATAATTTTCTTTTTTTATTTCTCAATATACTTTTTAAATAAAGTAATACTTCCTTTGATTGGTTTTCATATCTAAAATACTTATTCAAGTTATAATATGTTTTCCTCGTAATTCCAAATATTTATTATCATCAATTAAAGATGGATTTTTCAGCTCGCATTTTAAATAAATGCTGTACGGTTATACTATAGTCATTTGCATGAACAGCGCGTCACATACGTCAAGTGGAACGCTATCATATATTTTCTCTTTTTGCCTCTTGAAGATTTTTACAGTGTTCCTGCATTGTTTTATTACTTTATACGTCGTTTTTACTCACTTTTCATAACGTTTTCTACTGCACTATATTTTTCTGTTTTTTGTCTTAATTTCTAATTTTTTTTGCTACAAATCCACCCGATAGCTTGAGATACATTAAAACCGAGAATCAAAAGTAGTTTGTTTTCAACTCGTACTTACCTGTAGAAGAGCGATTATCATTTGAGTTGAAATTATCACTCTCGGTTTGAAAACCACAGCTGTTATCGTTTAATTAATTTGCAGTAGTATCAAAGTTTTAAATCAATAGCTTCTTAGTCTTACCATGCGTAAAACCATTATTTAGTTAGTTTTCCATTACAAAATAATTTCTATTCGCATGTAGATGTGAAAGATGTGTGATCAGACCTGTAAATTAGTCTGTACCTCAAAAAACACCCAAAGATTTTTTAATATTTTGAGAAATGAATATTATTACGGTCTCTGGCTGGATATAAACACTGTTAATTTTTAGAGATTATTCCTTAATATTCAAAAAAATATTGCCACTATTAGTATAATATAACGCAAGGACTATGATTGACAAAATAAATAACCCAAGTCTACTGTTTTTAGAAAAAAACTTGATTTAGGAATCCTGATTAAATAAATATATTGACTAACTATATCGCTAAATAATAATATTTTATTTTTCCAATAATCAAACTTGTATACTACATAAAAAGCTATTGTCATTTAAAAAGTTATGTATTTTAAATTTTATTTAAAAAATAAATAAGAATTAAATAATTATTAAAAAATAATAACCTACAAGACATAATGATCAAAGCATTATTGTTAAAAATAATTTGAAGTTATCGGAAATTTTAAGTGTTTGTTTTTTATGTTTATAGAAATGGTCTTTTTTGTAATTACATAGTTTTTAAAATAAAAACATTTTAGTGAATTGACTCCAATTTGCCGGCTACGTAGCCTGGTTCACTAAACAAGCAACGTTGCTTGTCGTCGAAAGTTGAGTGAGTTTGCCTAGTCGTAATTTCCTTCTGTATGTCTGTACTAATTACGCGCTGTTTTTTAGAATATTCAAATAATTTGCTTCTCGATCTCCTAAATTATTGTATTATATAATTTTTTTTATTTTTCTAGCTATATTTTAAAGTAATTTTAAAATTGTAGAATTATATTAGGATTTGTGTTGTTTAAATAAAATTGTATAAATTTGATGTTTATTGTACTCAAGAGTTTTGCATTTAAGGTAATTAAGAAAAACATTCATTGCAATATTAACGAAACACATAAATTAACTAACCGGTATATTCAATTGCTATCCTATAAATATATTAGATTTTAAAAAAAAATGTACATTTATTGGTTTAATGTCGTTTGTAGTTTACATAATGAAATTTATAAAAAGACGGACATAGTGGGATGTATACTATTATTTATTACTAAACATTAATTACTTACAAAAAAACTAAAAAATCTTTGTGCTAACACTAATATACGGTAAACTCCATATAACTGGTTACAAATCTGGTTGTCAAAAAATAATCTTTTAAGTGAGATTCTAGCTTTTGTAAAACACTATTGTTAAATAAACGACAAAAGTTCCTATTTCATTAAACTACGACAAAGAAATGAAAGCATCAAATCGATATCGAAATCCGAATAGAAATTAACTCTTTGATATGCACGATCCCCAAAGTCAACATTTTATTGTGCAATCCTTAGAACAATCTTGTACCAATTACTTCAAAGAAAAGAAATTTAAATAAAAAATATTTTTTTGTATTTTTTTTACATATTTTAATGTTTTAAAATATTTTAAAATATTTTGTTACATAATTATAAAATATTAATTTTTTTATTATAAAATGTTTTCTGTATAATTTTGTTTATCTTATTGAATTGTACCAAAATAATTTTTGATTTCAAGGTTTATCGTGTAAGTATTAAATGATTTTGCGATAGGCAGTATTTTTTGAATAGTATATTATGTATCAGATTAATTTATTAACATATCCATATTTTTGTTTTGTTGCATGAAACGGTTTTTATAACTTCACATCTAATGATGTACAAAACTATTAACTTTTTTTTACATAAATCGTGATTTCAGAATTTTTTCAGTAAATTTGCAAAATTATTTACATTTGTAGGCTTTTTTATATTTTCTTTAATGTTATTAATTACTATGCTTTAAAGGTTTATTTTTTGTTTGACATTTAGTTTGTGCGATGTTTTAAATTAATGTTTGCGGTTTGTTTAAAAAACATTTAAATATTTGTTTAGAAAAGTTAGATAAAATGTGTGATTTTTGTATTAAAAGTGGATAATTGTGTTTTGCTTTAAATTTTAAATACTGACAATTAGTGAGCGTACACGGCTTTTAATTTATGCGATTCATGTAATGAAAT
Organism: Cardicola forsteri; assembly: GCA_025895645.1. NCBI lineage: Eukaryota > Metazoa > Platyhelminthes > Trematoda > Strigeidida > Aporocotylidae > Cardicola > Cardicola forsteri. The sequence continues at coordinate 356,679 of JAKXYG010000764.1, forward strand.
TTTAATTTCTTTTATCTGTATGGTTATTGATGGAATAACGTTGTTTTTACAGTAAGTCATTAAAATGAAATATCTGCCACAAAATTAAGGGAATTGTAGTATATAACAGTATATGAATTGGATTTATTTGTTTCATTTTGTTATTTAATGCTTTACCAGGCATAAATTTAACACAAACACAGATTTCTATTATTCATAAATTATTTTTTAAAAGCTATTGTTCATTGTTGGTTTTTAGATATCATAAATGTCACACAAACAAACTCCCAGAGATTTCCTTAAACTCATTATTGGCAGACCAGTAGTTGTTAAATTAAACTCGGGCGCAGATTATAGAGGTAACTATCTAATTTTTTATTATTGTATAGGGGTACTGATTTCGCTGGATGGATATATGAATGTGGTTTTAGAGCAAACTGAGGAATATATTGACGGTCATTTAAAAAACAAATACGGTGATGCATTCATACGTGGAAACAATGGTAAGTGACATTACATTTTTTAGTGATTTTGTTTTTAGTATTTCACATCAGCGCCCAAAAACGGTGGTGAATTGTACGTCATAAAACTTCCATAATTATATTTTTTTATATATGATTTTTACGTTTTCTATTTATTACACAAGTCGTATTCTAGTGAATGTACTTTAATTTACAAGTAGACAAGTGCAAACTTTCGACTAGGTGATAATCGACACTTGTTTTGTAATTATATCCCGTTTTTGTGATCTAACAGTTTGGTCAGAAAATGTGTATCTTTGCAAATTAGCTTTCAGAAAGGTTTGTAAAACATTGCACACAAATGGATGTTCCTAGTTGTACAGGATTTCAAACGACAAGCTTCTATGTCATAACCCGGATAAAATCTTCAAGATTATTAGCATTCCACCACTCATAACAGTTATTATTTATTGTGTACAATTACTTTCCTGTTGTAAATATACAAAAAACAGTTTTCAATTACTAGCAAATAATTTTACATAACAGCGTTGTAACTTCATTCTCTAGTGTCTTACGGCTGATAATTATAAAGTAGCACTTCACAGCTCCTAACTTTGTAATAGCAATCATGATGCAAATCAGAAGTAAAAACCCAACGGTTACTCTTTGATATAAACTCAAAATGACTCGTTGAGAACACAACAATGATAAAAATAAATAACAAATAATCATAATTTTATATCTAATAAAAACACGTTTAATAATGTCGAAAATATTTAGGAGCATCATATACACATTAAATCTTGAATCGGTAAAAAATCTGAGTTTTGACACAAATACATGATTATTTTAAAAAGCTTCCTTATTCCACATAATTTGGATGAACAACGAGATACGGATCCGCCATTCCAGATGAGTCAGCGTCCAAACCAGTTTTGCCAATAGCAATCAGAATACTATCCTAAAAGGCAAATGTTGTATAATACAGTTCATAAGTTACTGCAGTAATTATTTTGTACCAAAATTTTCAGCTAAACTTTTTTAATTTGAATGAAAAGAAACCGAGTAATGGTTTGTTATGTAGGACTACTCAATTAGAAACCACGCCACTGACCATTCCTATACAGTTTGTTAATCATGAAAAAATACAAGTTGAATCATTAACCCACGTAGTTCAGAAATCAGATCCTACAACATTTAAAAGCCACTTACAAATACACAAATCAACCATCAATATCAAGAATAAAGTAAAATAGAAGTAGTCTTTGATACTTCCTTATGTACGTTTCCTCCCAATGATTATTCTGTATCCCTTATAAATATAAAAATAACAAAAATATGATCTTGTTAATAACTCATTCATTCATTCATTTTGGTTGGTGACGTGGTCACATCTTCATTATTTCCCATATTTATACGACATGTAGAACGATCGATTTCGATAGCTTGACAAACGTGGAAGAATAACAAAGTTTCTTGGCTGGTAGACGGCATCCTTGTGACGTCGCCACTGTTCGCAAAGATTGACGAGGCCGCCTGATTTTTTGTCAGGGTTATCTCCTTTAGCCCAAGGGCTACATATGGTATACGTATACCTTTTAAGTATCGTGGGTGTATGTTCGCACCCACCCGCCGTAGCGGAAGCCCAGTTATACCTCTGTGCACTCGGACCCTGCTATTATTAATCTACATGCCTAAGGGCACCTAGTCCAGGATGCACCACGTGGAGGATGAACAGTCAGGAATATCACCATCATTGGAAATTGAGACTTTATAAGCATTACTCAAATCCTCAGGATCATTAGCATCCCTTGTTAATAACTATAGAATGATGTTACTACTAAAGCACCTAGAAATTCAAGTACTAAGTATTATCAAATTTTGCACTTGATATGACGAACGGAGTGATCTTGTATAATCAATAAGATTTGGATTGTATTGTCAACTAGATGTGCTACTTAGTATAAAATACCTAATCCTCCAGTCATAAAAAAGATTCGAATAAGATAAATGAGCATACAAAAGTACCTTGCTAATCAACCGATCGATGATACGTTCAACTAGAAGTTTGCATTCAGCCAGTTGCGCTTCGCTTTCGAGTTCATCGCCAACTTCTTCCAAATACCAGTTTACCAATTCGCTCCGCTTTGGAGCTCCAGCAGTTTGATCAGATGGATCGACATCCTCTGAAGATTCAGCCCATTGCTTGGCCTTGAGAGTTAACAAACTTGCGATTCGCCTATATTCATCATAAGTTACACGAAGGTTGCCAGAAGATTCCGTTGGCTAAAATAAAACAAACATTGATTATTACTAGTCATCAGTCCAGTCTATGTAAATCATGGATATCTTTAAAAATAATAGGAAAAATACTTGTTCAGTAGTGGGTGCTTGAGATAAATCACCAAAGCGTGCTTCTTCATCATCCAAGTTAATATCAGGCTGTTCGACACGAATTATGGATTTATTTAGAAGCATAAAAGCCTCGCGTACATGGGCCTGAGTAACCTATAAAAAATAACAATTAGAAATCATTAAAGTAGAATAATATTTTATTTGTCATGTATAAAAATTATGCAAAACAACTCACTGTATCGGCACAATGCAGCCGTGCAGTTGCTTCTGAAAGACGGACAAGACTTTCAAGCTGTCGCACTGTAATACGCCAAGCCGATTTAGCTCCACCAGATGAATCGCGCTGACGCATCCGCTTGTATTCTTCGACCATACATTGCATAGCTTCCATACTGATCTACAATCACATATAATAGTGTTATTGTTATATTATAAGCCAAACGTCATTCAAAATACATTGCTGATATAAGATAGAAAATAAAATAGTAATGTCAATAATAATAACAACACCTGTGAACAAACATTTGTATCAATGCAACCGAGTTCAAGATAATTATAATTTCATCCTTCGAGTCCCTAACCGAGCAAATATGCTTTTAATAATTTTCGGCACAAATTTCTCAGGGATGCTAATAAAGATCTGAGTAATGCATATAAAGTCTCAATTTCCAATGATGGTGATATTCCTGACTGTTCATTATCCAGTCAGGAATATCACCATCATTGGAAATTGAGACTTTATAAGCATTACTCAAATCCTCAGGATCATTAGCATGGCTAATCAAGCCATTAAAGTCTATCGCTTTATATGTCGTATAAAGATGGAAAATAATGAAGAGGTGATCACGTCACCAACCAAAATGAATGAATGAAATCTTTTAGTTTATTAATTCACAACACTCATTTACGCCCTATTTTTACAACTTAGATGTCCTAACCACCTAAATTTGTATTAACAAATTTAGAGGACTTAAAGTGCTAGATTTTAAACAAAAATAAACGAAAATCCTCGTTTCTTCAACTAGCATTCCACGAAATATAAACATCCTTTCTCAAGCAGCAATTGGTATTTCTTCAACACCACACAAAAAAGATTGTCATCATTATTAGACAGTTAGTCCATTTATCCAAAATCGTGTACAATATATTCAAAAAAAATAAATAGTAAAAATCGTGTTCATTGCACAAATGAATCAGCATTTGGACAGTTACCTTTGGTTTAAAACACCGTGCAAAGGCAATATAACGACGTATGTTATCAACAGAATATGTTATATGAATATCATCTTGTTGATTTAAGCCCATATGCATATCAACAATGGATCGAGCAATTGCGTAATCTACAATCTGTAGAAAAAATCAGTATGAGGCAGTAGATGCATACCCATTACATTGAAATAATATCATTAAATTTTGCACAAATGGAACAAAATTAGCGTTCACGGGGAAGTGCACAATACAACTTCCACAATATTAAAAAGAAAACCTCACATAATTGCCAAAAAATCCAATTTACCAATGGATATAGATGTATTCTAACTAAATTCTTAATACAACAGTACAACACAAAATTGTAGTAATGGGAAAAACCAGACATCTTCATATTAAAAGCAAAACAAATATCTATTTAAAATCATACATTGTATTTAACAATCCATTAAATGTTTTAAAAAACCTTTCACATATCTTAAAACGTTATTTGAGCTACTGTATTTGGTTTACCATAATGATTTTGTATTCTAAACCTAATTTCCGATTATGTTATATAACTGATTATTATAATTCATTTTGGTTGGTGACGTGATCACCTCTTCATTATTTTCCATATTTATACGGCACATAAAACAATCCACTTCGATGGCTTGATAAGCGTAACAAACGTAGAAGAATAACCAAGTTTCTTGGCTGGTAAACGGTAGCCTTGTGACGTCGCAAAAATTGATGAGGCCACCTGATTTTTTGTCAGGGTTATCTCCCTTAGCGCAGGAGCTACATATGGTATACCTTGAAAGCCCTTTTAAGTACCCTGGGTGTATACTTGCACCCATCCACCACAGCGGAAGTCAAGTTATTCTGTTGTGCACTCAGTCCCTGCTATTCTTAGTCTATATACCTATGGGCACCTAGTCCAAGGTGCACTACGCGGCGGAGAAACAGTCAAGAATAGGGTGTTAAGATAGTCACTGGTTGAACAATTACTATTACTAATAGTCCATTTTCCAACTGCTAAGTAGCAAGCTGCACTTATCATAGAGTCAAAATCTCCCATAACCATTGTAAAATTTGATTTCCACATGGTGCATTCTGGGCTAGGTGCAATATGCACACCGTTATTCTGTGTCTGGTGCACTTATCAAACCATCGAAATGAATAGTTTAATATACCGTACAAATATAGAAATAATGATTGCTTCATTAGCCAAATCATTGACAATACCATAAAAGTATTAACAAACGTATAATGTTGTTTTTTATTTCAGTATTATTTCCCCATGCTAGTTAAAATGTACATTACTTCAATATCCGCTTTTTACTGCATTACATATGTCCTATAGTGATTGAAAAATAATAACAAAACCCACGTCATTGCATTCATCCACAAGAACAAAGAACAAGTCGAAACGCGATATAAGTGGGGCAGACAAACCAATATTTTGTCTCAATGATTTGGATCGATCATAACGACCACTAATTGGATTGGCTGCAGCTAAAATCGATGTTCGAGCATTGAGTGTAGCTTTGACACCAGCTTTGGTAATGCTAATCGTTTGCTGTTCCATAGCTTCGTGAATAGCTACTTGATCTTTGGTGTCCATTTTGTCAAATTCATCGATACAACAAACACCCTATATTTAGGAAAATGGAATCAAACCTCGATTAGACAAATAGGCATTTTTTCAAATTAAAATATTAACTTGTAAAACAAAAACTAACATTGTCGGCTAACATGAGAGCCCCAGCTTCAATGACAAATTCAAAAGACTCTTCGTCTCGTACAACTGCCGCTGTCAAACCAGCAGCCGTACTGGCCTTGCCACTAGTATAAATAGCACGAGGAGAAAATCGTTCAACATGCTTCAGAAACTGCGACTTGGCAGTACTTGGATCACCAACAAGACAAACGTTTAGATCACCACGTAAATGTGTCTTCTCTTCGGTTACCTATGTAAACAATTAATTTTTTAATGTCAACTGTAAACACCTGTTATGCAAAATAAATTTTATTTGAATCCACGAAAAACACTACTCAAAAATTATTAACAAATACCAATGTAGCTAACAATAATTTAAAATCATTGACACGTTTTTAAAAATAATTACCTTCGGAACACCACCAAATAACATTAATAGAATGCCTTTCTTGACTTCTTCATTTCCATGAATAGTGGGAAATAGAGATTTACATAAATTAGAAAATAACTTTCTGTCTTGACTCATTTGACAAATCGTATCCAATTCAGCTTGTGTTAGTCGCTTGGACATGGCTTCGTATGACAAAGCATCGGAATCTTCTAATTCATCTGAAGGCAAATACTTAAACAAAAAAAAACGATTTTAAAAAGTTCATTCATACGAGTCAAACAAACAAGAAATCATCTTAATGGATACCAAATGCATCTAAAATTTTAAAAATATTATATAAAATACTTTTATTACAGGTAATTAAATCACTAAGAAAATCCACTTTAATATAAAATTATTCAATCTTATGAACATTTCTAAAGTGACTCATTCACAAAAATGTCTTCCTTCAACAAAAATATCAATTACTTCTTTGTATATTAAACACGAAATTTCATCTACCACTATCACCCGTGTATTAAACACGTAAAAAACTAGTAACTCACTCCAAATGTTACAAAAATGAAATAATTAGGTGTATAAACGTTTGTAACTAGTGCATATAATACTTGTGACATAAATTAAACGTTTAATATTATTATTAACCATGCGGTAATAATTTGAAACATAAAGTTTATCATTATTTTTAAAAATGAATTAAAATAGTTTTGAGTAACAAGCGTACAGTTATTACCAACCAAGATTATCTTATTTAATATTATCAATCATTACTCATTACATCTAATTATTTGTATTTTACATTAAAATAAAATCACGTTTATTATAACTACAAAACTTACTCGACCATTTGACGGTATCACAGTGCATGCAAGAAATGCTGTGCGATACGTCAATTCACGAACACCGAGTGCCTTCAGACCACTCACTCCGCCAATTTCTTGATTATCTTTTCCCCTCACAGGTTTAGATTCCAAAGATCTGTCGCCTATAATAGATATCAATAGTAGACTAAATCTAAATAAATATTAACAGTGCGTTTTAAAACAAGAACCAAACTGTCAACATTACTTTTACAATTGAATTAGTAAGGATTATCTTATTCACTACAAACATACTCACCAGGAGTAGCTAATTGTCCGACATCGGGTACTACAATTAAAGAACCAATAAATTCACATCGATCGCCTGGTTGAGCAAGATCAACTTGATCAGCCCGAAGTATTATCTCTAAACTGAAATTTTGTAAACAAACGTAGTTTATAAACCATTACAAATGGATTAAAATGTACATATTAACCGTTAAAAAACGCTAATAACCCTAAATATTTGAGTAATGCTAATAAAGTTTCAATTTCTAATGATAATAATAGACTTACCTCCACGTGGTGCTCCCAAGCACCTAGACTAACACAGAGGAAATAGGGTGAACAATTGTAAAACTGGGCTTTCGATTCAGTAAGTGGGTGCAAGTATATACCCAGTGAACTTAAAAGGTATATTAAGCATACGTAGCCGCTGGGCTAAGGAAGCAAACCTTGAGAAATCAGACGGACTTGTTAATCATTGCAAATTGTGGCGCCGTCACATGGATGCCATCTTGGCTAATAAAAAACGTCGTTATAATCCGAAATCCGTCACGCTAATAAAACTATCGGATTTCATCGTTTACTATACCATATAAATATTAAAAATAATAGAGATGGTCTTATCACCACCCAAAATAAATGGAACTGTTTATAATGAAAACATGATGTAAAACAACCAAAACAGCTTCTGTTTACAGATTAGAAAGTCTACAAAAAGACCTTATATCACAAATCAGCAATTAAACAAATATCAAGAAAATTTTGTAACGACCACTTTTATCATTAAAAAAATCAAACAAGATTATTCGTATTTTAATGTACATTACCTGCGTGGAATGCATCCTCTCGGCAATTCAGATTGCGTTTCTTGTACTCTAACTTTTTGAAAGTCAATAAATTTAGATTCATTCGTGAGCAATTCGAATTTGAGACGATTTGCACATTGCGGATTAAAACACACAGTTGGCTACAAATATAAAAAATGAAAAAACATACCTGGGTATATTTAAAAGGCTGTTCAATATTACGTATAACTATTTTACAATCCTCACAGCGAAAAGTGCCAGATATCAATTCGGGATGTACAGGATGCGTCCGTACAACTTGAGCACGAATTTTTATCAACCTTCCGAGTTGACTTGCAGTCAAATCCCGCATTCTATAATTTTTATTTAAAAAATAATTCTTTATCTACCTGTGCAAAGAAGGTATGTCGGTAAAACTGACGTAGAAATCACGACCTGAATTTTGAGTGTCGGGTACGTGATCATTGACAAAATTTTTAGTAGCAGCACAAAGAGCGGGATAAATACTACAAGTTTATAAAACAAAACCAGTACCGATAATAATCATCTTGTATAATTCCAGAAAGTTTAGAATCGGAAATTATTATTTCCATAAAATTGACAACCAAAGTGCTTTTCTCCAGTTGCTTTAGCTCTTTTGCAGCCTCAACATATTTTAAAACTCCCTGTTCTTTAAATCTAAAAAATATTGAAAAAAATTACTAACGTTTCTAAAAAATGATGGAAAAGTCGTTGACTTTCTTCCGCAACTACATCAACAACCCGAATAGTCCTGACTTGCGTCTGGGCAACATCCATTTTTGCAGACCAAATTTGTAATTATCTTTAGTATCAACAGTTTTATATGAGTGATACAGAAAAAGTACACTAATTAATAAATTAATTATATTAACATCTTTATTTTAAAAATATTTAAATTCATTATTGTAAAAATATTTTTTAAACAATAATTTTTAATGTATTTAATTTTTACCTAACAAAAATTAAACATGACAAAATTTTATATTCCTATTTATATATTAAAAAAATTTTTTTAATATTTATATACACAAAATTTTTTAAGATTTATTTTTGCTGATATTTGATATTTTGAACCGAGTACCAAAAGAAGTTTCCTTCTACATAATTCGTGAATATACCTGAATACACGAAAACACTCGCGAGGTGAAGCGCGTGTCACGCTACACGTCTATTGGAGCGTTATTTATTTTTTGATTTTTTTTTAAAGATTATTGCAGTGTTTTTGCATTGTAATACGTATCTTGTTTTATTATTATTTTTGTATTTTTAATTTTTGCTCGTTTTCTATAATTGTTAACGTCCACTATCTACCTTATTTTTGTTTTAATTTACATTTTTTGTGACTAACTCCCTTTACCTAACTATTTATTTTATATTTCTTTCTGAATTTTAATAAATAGAACTGAGGATAAAAAGGAGTTTTGCTCCTACTCAACTCGTGTATCAACCTGTAACTGTACAGGTTACAGTTTGGTTCACGAGTTAAGTAGGAGACAATCTTTTTTTAATCCTCTATTTAGATGTATTAAAAAAACAAAAATTAAATAAATATATAAAATGAATAAAACATCAATATACTTGAAGGTTAAACTGAAAATAAATTAAGTGAAATTGGGGAGGGCATGGAGATTATAAGAAGTTCTAAATGATATAATAGATTGAGCATTGACCACTTTTGAAAGCAGACTGTTCCAAGTATTTTAACTTTCTAAAAAATAATTGAGTTTCAACATGGGTTTAGTCAGTTTGAGATTATTATTTTTAAAATAATTTTTGCTTAACGTAAAATGGACAGAAAGAGCGGAATGATAAAAGTTGATACACCAGAATATGATCACTTCGGAGCCTTCCGTTTCATAAAGAAAAAACTTTTGAAAAAATCTATTTTATATTGATAGGACAAATGTTTTATAGACCTAGGCATTTTGGAATAAATAAATAATGAATTTGGTGAAAGACATGGATTAAGTAATACAATAGGATTTCTAAGGATTTTTCAGGATTGTACATGAGTTGAGTGGGCCAAAACGCTTTTTACTGCTTGGATATCAAATTATTTTAAATTTTTAGGAGGAAATATGATACAGAGGTAAAGAGAGATTAGTTACGGAAAAAACAATTAAATTAAGACAAAATCAAGGTAGATATTGGAAGTTAACAAAAAAGAACAAAAATTGTAAATATACAGAAATAATAATAAAACAAGTTACGTATTACAACAAAAAAAAGAGAGAAAAAATGAATAACGCTCTAATGAACGTGTAGCGTGACGCGTGCTTTATCTCGAGAAATGGGAGAAAAGAGTCAAAAATAAGTACTCATTAAAAAAATAATAAAATTAAATAAAAGTAGATAATGCAAACACCCTATCATAATATAAATTAATTTATTGTAGTCTAGGTGTTGCAACAAAATAATTAAAAATTTTATTTCACTTTTAAATAACCCTGTATGTTAAGTGGTATTATATAAATAGGGGCAAGGCTCTGGCCAAATACAGTGGTAATTATCACCCTTCAAGAAACACTGAGCAACACTAAAATGCTGCGTAAACGTTTAAACTTTAATAATTAATTAGTAAGAATATAAGAGAAATAACCTAAAAAAATTTAGTTGTTTAAGATATGGTTTAGGTTGCAGCGGACAAGAATGTTTTATGATAATTCACTAAATCTGCTTTACCATTAATTGTAACATTTGAAATTTAATTTGCATATAATATTTTGATGTGGTCTGACATATTATACAAAAAATAAACGTAGGCAACTACTAGAAATATTTCCTAAATTATATTTTAAAAAATTAACTAGCCTAAAACTAATTTTGGCTGTTTTAGTGAAATGTGAACTGAAAAGAGGGAATGAAAAAGACTTCTTAATTATTTAAACTCTTAATTATCTAGTTTTTAACATTTACTTAAACATCGCGAGGTGAGGCGCGCGTCACGCTACACGTCCATTGGAGCGTTATTCATCCTTTTCTCTTTTCTTCTTTTTTGATGATTATTGCAGTGTTTTTGCATTGTAATACGTAACTTGTTTTATTATTATTTTGCATATTTATAATTTTTGCTCGTTTTCTATAATTGTTAACTTCCATTATCTACCTTGATTTTATCTTGATTTCAAATATTTTTTCTGTCACTAATCCCCCTTTACCTCACCATCCATTTCATTTTTCCCCCTGAAATTTGAGACAATTTGAGAACCGAGTACTAAAAGGCGTTTTGGCCTACTCAACTCGTGAAAAATCCTTAAATCCTGAATCATTGATTTTATCACCAGCAATAAATATTGGACTTTCTTCGATTTTTCTATAATGTCTAATTATTGAAAGATGTTTCTTGTAAAACATTTAAAGAAATAATAAAAAATTATAATTATTGATTTTTTTTAAACAAGCATCTCATTCCTCAGTTCTGTTCACTTGTTTATTTAAATACTATAATTTTAATAATTATAATAGATTAATAATGTTTTAACGTAGTTAAATAAATACTGGTTTTAGTTTTTCTATTATTATATTTTATGCGGCAAATAACTAAAGACTACGTATTCCCCCAATTAACAAGTGTTAAATTCGATTATTCTACGACGTCCATGTGCTTGTTAACATTTTATTATTGTTATTAAAATGATTGAATGAGAACCGGATATAAACTTACTCTACTTGAATGTTAACCAAAAGTAATATGCTTACATTTAATTAAATTTATAAGTAGTTTACTTTTAACTAACCAATCATGAATAATATTAATGTTTTGTTACAACATTTCAAAGTTATTACTCTAGTGCTTACACCAACACCATATTGCATAATGTAGGAGCAAACTATTGATGGCAAAACATTTATAAAAATTATGAATAATAAAGAGCCTAGAACCGAAACTGAGGTATCCCTACTATCAAGACAATTATCAAATACTGCTTAATCTTACACTGAAACTAAGATTACACAAAAAATTACTATTCAGTTGTAGATAATATCACAAATTACAAATATTTGGTTAAGCCATTAATAAGATGCGCGATACTTTATTCAAGGTCTTCAAAAATTGAAGTGCATTGCTTTAACGAATAAATAATGCTCTAATAAGTTAGTAAAACTATTAGCAAAATTTTATAATTTTTGTGGAGAATTATCTTTAAAGTACAGGATTAATGTTATTATTGTGCTGGGGTGACCTAGCGGTACTTGGACTTGGAAGACATGGGTTTAAATTCCAGTGCCGGCCCCAAATATGGGCCTATGTTTGGCTTGGCCAAAATGTCCACTGCTGCAAGATGTTTCGTAAAACATTCAAAGTAGTAAAACAATAGTAATTAATAGAAATGTACTTTTAATAAGAAGTGTAAAATATGCTAAACATCTAGTATCAATTTTTAAAAGCGTATTAACATTTATGTTGTAGCTTCATAATAATTATTATTTAATTTAACCAAACAAGATAAACATTGTAGAAGGTAAATTTATTGTTTAAAGCAAAATATTCAGATTAACTTACAACACTAAGTCTAGGCGTGGACTAAACTTTCCGAGCATATTATAGCTGCAACGCTTTATTCATTTAAATCATGTTTTATACATGTATATATACTTCCTATTTTTATTTAACTTTATATTTTTCTATAGAAAGTTTTATTCTTAAAACTTCTTATTGCTTTAACTCATGTTTCCACCAGTTCTACTAAAAAATTAGGATCAAAGAGTATTTTATTTCTTAAATACTTTGTGCATTATCCCTGTAACGCCGACGGTATTGTAATTATAGAAAATTATATAAGCTTTCACGAGAGAAAATACATACATTGACCTTACATTTAATTAAATTTGTACGAGCTTAATACAATTAGTTAACTTTTCAATTAAATAACCCTATTAAATGTAGGAATTTATTTTCAAAGTATAAGTTAGACTTATGCACTCCATAGTCAATAATTAAAAGTTAACTAGCTGCAAACCCTTATTCTGTTCTAATAAATATTTGCTAAAAACGTGTTCCTCGTAAAACAATAAACTTTAAAAATAAACAAATATTATAAAAGTACTAATATTTATAAATTCTGAGATATCTGAACATCATTATGTATAAATATCAATAAATGAAATGTCAAAAATTGTTTCAACTGTACTTCAAAATGCAACAACAGCATACAAAACGACATTTTTAAAACATCAGTTACTGTTTAGCAAAATAAAAACAAATCCTTTTGTACTATTTACAGACAAAAAATAAGTACATGAAAATACCAAAAAAAAAATCATTTTCAATAAATTGCACAAATATTAGTAAAAAGACAAGAAATGCAAAATGTATTTTAAAATATAAATGCTGGTAAAATTAAACTATCAAAATAATGCTAAATTATAAATACAAAAATATAAATGATTCATTGTGTACGTATCATCAAAAATGATTTGAAACGTGGCAATCACAAAATGCAAACGTTAGACTTATTATGCCCATATCTAAAAAGATATAAACGAATTGAATAAAATACGCATAAAAGATTATATAAAACATACGTTGAGATTGCATACTAAACAAAGTAAAATACTTTAAAAGTTACAACCAAAACGTTTACTAGGATAGGATATAAAAGAAATACTACTTAATTTCCAGTCCCACTTCACTCTCTTTTGATTTAAAAATTGATCCCAAAAAGTCAAAATTATTTGTTGTGTTTCTTTTGTTATCATCTCCAAAAAAGCACTCATTCATAAAGGAGTAAGTTTCACATGTTATGACACTTCTTAAAATAAAATTAAAAATTTGGGTTTTTCTGAACGGGTTAGGTCGGCGTTGCATGTAACCAACTGTATTATTGATTAATCCAATGTATGTACAACTCTTAAACTGTAATACTAATAAGTTGATAAAATCTATTCAAGAGCCAATGCTAAAAAACCTGAACTTACCTCTCTTTAATCTTTAGTTATCACTAAACCAGTCTGTTTAATATAACCTCACATATTGTAACTTTAGAAGTCCCAGATACTAATTGGAAAAAGAAATGTAGTCAGAAACCTTGCTTAGATGTTCGAGACAATATTTACGTTATTTGACAGAAACGTTATCATAAAAAACGTGCGATTGATATATCTCTTCTTATCTCTAAAACTTATGAACTATAGAATAGAATTACTCGATGCCATGCACAGTTAAAACTAACAAAGAAGTGGCTCTGATACTAACTATTATCACTATTACCATTACGATCATATACACTACATGTGAATAAATTAATAATAAACTAATTTTCTATTCTAAATCACGCAGCATAACTGATTTTAAGTAATCGTAACCTAGCCAAAATACATAAATAAGGAATCCTGTTTAAAATCCATTGATTTGTTTATTTTCTAAAAAATAATAACAATGTTTTAAGTTGTACATCAATTAATAATTATGTAAACTTATTTGTTGTGATTAAATAGCTATTAATAATAATATCATAACATCTTATTAATAAACCAATAATGTTTACCCTAAGAGTAGTATCCCAACTCCCAGTGCAAATGGCTGTTCCATCTGGACTTGTTCGTAAAGATGAAATACGATTTTCATGACAATATAAAATGCTTATTCTTTGACACTTGAGCACATCCCAAATATTCATAGCGTGATCACTGTAGCCTCCAAATAAAAGCCGACCTATAGAAAATAATGTTTTAAAAAATCAACAAAAATAATTAATATTCTCCAATACAAATACTGTAATAAAACATTTAAAAGACAGAACAAATAACTAGTAACAAGAAACTACATTTTTAAAGCCTATCAAATTATTTTTTCTTCAAAATAATTTTGTTGTGATTTTCACGTTTGTGCATCTTAATAATCTATAATTATACCTATAAAAGTTCATCTTGTAACAAAATTATTATTATTATTATTCAAATCGAATAGAAAAGTATAGACTTAGTTATCCACTAGCAGTTATTGCAATTATCAGAAAAAGACATACCAGTAAGTCAAAACAAAACTGGGATCTGAGGTACTAAACATGCTTACAAAAAATTTCTTTTAATTATCAGTCGCTTGATACCAAAATAAGAAACATGACAAGAATCAGTGTTTCTTAAGCAATTAAATCTTCTATCGTGTAAAAAAGTTTTTTTCGCATTAGGAGAATAAACTTCAATCAATCAATTATTATAAGTTGAAAATGTATCGATATTAATTACAGTGTTCCGCATTATGCCATCTACAGTACCAATAGTCGTACAAATAAAACGCAGTGTTAAATAAATGCAGATATGTCCACTAAAAAATTCAGAAATATCTTTAGGATCACTTAAAGCGCTAATATCACCTTTAAAATTATAGGGATGATAATGATCCTGAGGATTTAAGTAATGCTTATAAAGTCTCAATTTCCAGTGATGATGATATTCCTGACTGTTCATCCTCCACGTGGTGCATCCTGGACTAGGTGCCTATAGGCATGTAGACTAATAATAGCAGGGTCCGAGTGCACAGCGGTATAACTGGGCTTCCGCTACAGCGGGTGGGTGCGAACATACACCCAGGATACTTAAAAGGTATCTAAAGGTATACGTATACCATATGTAGCTCTTGGGCTAAGGGAAATAACTCTGACAAAAAATCAGGCGGCCTCGTCAATCTTTGCAAACAGTGGCGACGTCACAAGGATGCCGTCTACCAGCCAAAAAACTTTGTTATTCTTTTACGTTTGTGTTACGCTTATCAAGCCATCGAAATCGATGATCGTTTGCTATGTCGTATAAATATGGGAAATAATGAAGAGGTGACGCCACGTCACCAACCAAAATAAAATGAATAAAAAATTATTATGATAAATAAGGAATTTAATATTTGGATTGAAAATTAGAAATTGCTTTCGTTTACTGATCCAGTGTCATCCAGCTGTGAAAAACACAAGCGTCCTTAACTAAATAGAACATAAAATTTTAGAAACTAATAAAATCTGAATAACAATTAACCTTTTTAAATGTAACCATATGCCAAAAATGGTTTTATAATGAATTTGTGGCAACTGGATAATGATGTACAACGCAGGCACAAAATAATCGACATTTAATCAATTACAATTTCTAATTATACATTTACTAACAGAAAAAACCCAGAAATTTAGTTTAATATTAAAATTCCCAACTACCATAACAAATTTACTTCTGCCATGTAGGTCAGTAGTCGTATAAAAAAAACTAGGCCCATAAAAGTGGTCTAAACAATAATTTTTCAACTTAATAAAATATGCTGCTATTAATAATTTTTCAAAATGTAGTCAAATCATGAATGCTAGTAAAAACAGTTTAAACTAATTTAAAATCTAAACCATTATTATGTTCTATATATATCTCAAATCAATTACTTTTAGGTTGTAATGACTAAAGTAATACAACATAGAAAAAAAAAACTTTTTAAACTGACATAAGTAAAAAATTCTGAAAACTTAAAAATAGAATCTTTATATAAATAAAAATGTACATAACTAGGTACTTATCTAAACGTTATCTTAATTCATAAAAATATAAACTTTCCGATTATATTAATATTCAAATACATCTTTACAAATATATTTAACATAATCAACCATCAATCATATTATCACTAGTTTTAATAATTAAATACACTATTTAATAAAATTAATCAAGAACAAAAAATAAAACAATAAGAATCAAACATAAAAACACTGTTTATCAACTTTACACTTGATAAAACTCTAACTTCATTAAAATAACAATATCTTAGTATCTCAATATATTATTTATATAATTTATCAATATAACATATATTATACTTGCATAAACAAAACACCACATTATAATTCACTTTTCTTATACTTAAAACTATTTCTCATTTAATATCTTAAGTTTTTACTAAATGGTTAATCACAATTTAGAACTCATAAAAACAGACCCAGTAATAACTTACCACTTAAAGAAAAATCAATTGCATTACAACCAAAAATAACACTGTCCTTCTTGTAAACACATAATTCACGATCAGCTCGTAAATCAAACAAACGTATAGTTGCGTCATCTGACCCGCTAGCTACAGCATCACCGCTGGGGAAAAATTTGACACTATTAACATCTGATTCATGGCCTTGGAAAACTTGAACGCACTGACCGGTACGCATATCCCAAACATTCGCACATTTGTCACAACCCTAAAAGTTTATTTTCAATTAATTAATTTACTCCAGAAACAAAAGTACGTCCCGATTCCGAAGGAGAAATTGAGATACTAAGCACGTCAGCTGAATGACCGTAAAAACTTTGTATTATATGACCCGATTCAACATCCCACAAAATGCAGGTTCCATCTCCACTTCCAGTAAGAAGTTGATAATCAGAAATATTAAAAAGACAACAAGCTAAATATGATGAATGCGTTGCGACTAATTTCTTTTTTAAAATAGGATCCTCATCAGATGTTAAAGGATAAACGGTACATTTGTTATCTAAGCCACTACAAATATTAGAGTATTTTAATCACCTTACCCACAAGCAACAAAATTACCCGATGGGCTATATGCACATGACATTACCCATGTTGTAGGCATAGACATAGAATATTCCTAAAGATGACAACAATTTAAAAGTACCTTGTTGGTCGTAAAACCATCCCAAACAAATATTTTACCATCCTACAAATTAATTTAACTACAAAAAATACCTGAGAAGAACTGACAATGTGTCTGCGATCTAATGACCATGCAAGGCTCAAAACTTTGCCTTGATGCCCTTTTAAAACTCGTCGAATACGTATATTTAAAGATGGAACTGAATCTAAATGTTGACTACCAGCAACCACTACAAAAATATATCAATTTAAAATTACAGCTTTCATCAGCAAGTTTATTTCGCTCATCCTCAAGCTTACGTTTCAATGATTCTGCCTCTTGTAATAATAGTGAATCCGTCTGTAGAGCGTCCGTAGATCCACCCGCCATAATTATGCTATTCAAGTAATTCAATAAAACATTATTATTTAAATAAAAAAAATTTTTTTTTTATTTTTATTTTTAATAATAAATTTAATATTTATTTAAAAAAATTATTTTAAACATAAAATATTGGTTAATTTATTTAATTTTTTTTTTTTAATTAAAATTTCATTCATTGGCATTATAAAGGGTCTTATGCTTTCGGTTGATTGTTTTATATTAAATAAATTTCTATATTGTTTTGTCCATCTAATACTATGAGTTAATAGATTTAATTAAAATTATAAAATTATATTAATAGCGCAATGTAACATATTCATTTTACGTGCTTCTATTAAATGTTCACAAGGAAGACATTGTGTTTTAAAAAAAGCACACAAACATTTTCCCAAATGCGTATTTACCGAAGCTTTATCGTTTTCATTTATCAACTGAATATTTCTAAAAGATATAGTTGTTCTTATTTGATTATTGTTATGTGTCCAATCTTGTTTTTTATTATAATAATTTATTATAACCCTTTTTGCAGCATAATTTGTTAATCTAAAATAAAATTAAAATTTAACAAAATATTTTAGTAATTCTTTTTCTATTGAATTATGTTGACCATAATTTTCTAAACGTTCAGTTGAAAAATGTGTACCCCATAAATCATTAAATTTTGTTTTCATATATTCCCATATATAAATAATGCAACGTTGAAGAGATAAATTTCTAAATAAATAAGTTTTTAAATGTTAATGTGCATTTTCAACACGATTATTAGTGTAATTGCCAACATTCATGACATTCTTAAATGCAGGTATTTACATATGTTTAAGAGATAACCATTTACAAATAATCAAAGTATATAAATGAAGGTGATTAGTTCTAAGATCATTTGTAATGATTTCATAACTAAATTAATTAATAATATAATATTTAATAAACCTTTTTATTGAGTGACACTTTGCTAAATCACGAAAAAGTTTTAATGCGTTAGGATTACGTAACTAATTTATTATGAAGAATAGACATACTTTTTTACTAACAGCCCTACTTACATAAAAATTGCATAAATTCACCTCACATCTAGGAAATTTTTCTTTCAAATGCTCGGCGAAGGGCTGGTGCGCAATTAACAGTGAATGATTGCGTTTTATTTGTATTTCCCATTAATTGTATAAAATGCTCAACAGACGAATGTAGATTAGTAAAGTTTCATTTTTAATCAATGAATGCATTATGGGAACAGACTGACTATTAGAATCAGTGACGACAAAATTAACTAATAAATATTTTTAAAATAAAGTAAAAAAATAATTTTTACTTATTTTTGTTTGTATTATATGTAGCATCAAGATAAACATTTTCAGGAAAAATTCTATAAATTTCTCTTTGTTGATAATTGCAGAAAGTAATAATCGAATAATAATTATTATTTACATTACGATCATAAACTATCAAACCTTCATTTTCAATTTGTGATATTGTTTGTTGTAAACCAACAAATCCTTAAAAATAGGAAAAAAATAAATAAAAAATAAACATATTATAACCAAATTTTGCTTTTAAATTATAAACATCTTTCCGAGTATATTCTTTATTAAAATGATCTTTAATATATTTTTGAATATTGGATACAGAGTAGTGAGCTAATTTATCTTTAAATTGAAGTTTTTCATTAGCATCAAGACGGTGTTTTTTACAATACATAGAAGCTTCCTCTGCAGATAAATAGTGTTTATGATTAAAATTATAACTAGTAATTTTGTATGTCATATCATCCATTAATTTAACATTAAACTTGGAAAAACATTTGAGATCTTTAGATCTAAAAAAAAATAAAAAAATAAAACAAACTTAGTTATCCGTATACCAGTAGATTTAGATGGTTCATGCTTGAATCTACAACATCGATTAGTTACAAATTTATATTTAAAAAAAGGGTTGTTGGGATCTTCTTTAATAGAAGTTCTTTGATAAAATTCAGTATGAGTTAAAAACTCAAATTTTTTCAAAGCAATTAAAAATTCAGGTCAATAATAATAATAATTTTTAACGAAAGAATCCATTGAAACGAATTCAGTGGTAAAATGACGCGAGAGCAAAAAATTACACATTAAGTAGTTTATCAAAAAATAGAATAACCAATAAAATTAATAGCCAATGAAAAGAGTCTTCAAAATCAACCAATTAAATTTATCACTTGGCAATTAGTTAAAAACCGTTTTTGGAGATATAGTGCTTACCTAAAAATATTTGCAAAATGTTTGTTACAGGTCACAAGTTAATACACAAGTTAGGTAGGAGTAAAACTCCTTTAAAGGATTTTAGAATTTTAGGATTTAATTCTGCGTTCTATTTATCAGTGATATAAAAAAATCAAAAATAAAATAAATAATAAAATTCGGGTCATAATAAAAAAGAACCTGATTATGTGAATTTGGAAAGTAAGTGCTGGTTATAAGCCATTTTAAAGGCTTGAAGTAACAAAGCAGAGACTACTCGGGCGAGTACATTATTTCAAAAGTGTGTTGGTTATATTAAAAAGTGATACCATTTTATTTAAAAAAGTTTTAAATTTTGGTAGTTTTAAATTATATCCTTTTAGGGAATTCTGGGAAAAAGTAAAATAGGGAAAGTTGAAACTAGACTTGATTAACTGATATGTCAGAATGTTGTCACTCCGAAGTCGCCTATCAATTAAAGAAAAACAATTTTAGAAATTCTAGTTTTTATTAATAAAATAAATTGTGAAAGGTACGGGGTAGTTTAGTCACTGTTCTCTATATTTTATCTAACCTTAGTAGGTCAGATTTAAATACCGGAGCTGTAGCTTGAGCACAATATTCCTGATGTAGTCTCAAGTACAGCATGTAACCTAAACGGATAGTATACTACCTACGTTTTTTAAAGAATTTAATAAGCCTGTAGAAAATCTAAACTGTTTTTACATAGTGATCTATAAAATTAAGAAATAAGTAGAATAAAACACCTAAATCACTAATTGAATTCATGGGATCAATAGACAGGGTACTGGAAAGTAGTAAGGTGTTGATATTGCCTGATGGCCGTCCAGAAGTAATATCCTTACAAGTGTATTGAGCGGTAACTGATTGAAAACTGACTAATTATAAATGTTGAGTATATCTTCCTGAAGGAGTTTGCATACAGCAAGATGTTAGAGTGAACAACTAAGTATAAATCATTAATTTAAAAAATGAAAAAAAGCGTGCAAAATAAAGATTATTGGGGTATACGCTAACTTCAACTTTTATTCTGTGACAAATCTCCCTTTACCTTACCATCTATTTCATATTCCTCCAAAAATTTGAAAACCAAATACTAAAAGGCGTTTTGGCCTACTCAACTCGTGAACAATACTAAATTCTGAACTCTCTCTTAATTAACTCGTAAAAAACCCGAAACCCAAATTAAATTATTGGTTTTGTATATTGTACATAACGAATGTTGAAATTCTATTCTGATGACGCAATGATTCTTTTTTCTTTATTTTTTATAGTTAAAAATAATTTTAGTAATTTGGTACTTGATAATCATTATGCATTTTAAATGTACAAATTTTGATTAATAGAAATAGTTTTAGTGTTGATTTAAATTTTTGGGATATATTCAAAAACTAACGATAACTAACGATAAATAGGAAGTCAGTGTTAAAATTAAACTTTCACTTAATAAAATCGATGGGAAAAATATAGTCATTACAAATTGTTAAGTTATATATGAACTAATTAGTATTGTTGTAATAGTTAAGGTATATATGTAAAAAAAACATTACACTAACAATGGATTTTAGTAATTACAAATTGATTTTTCTGTGTGGTGACTATTATTATTAATATTTGGTTTGCAACTATTTTAAGTTTTAACTCCAAACTTTTAGATCAACAATACTTACAGTTGATAAATAGAAAATGCTTATATATTAAACTTCTAAATATAAACAAACCATATTGTTGAAATTATTAGATGAAATATACAATGCACTGTTATTTAAAAATAATCCCAATTCTTTACTTGCTTTATTCCTAAAAGGTCTTGTTTCTCTAATCTTATTACTTACTCAAACAGCATCACAGAACTGCTTCAGAGTCATCAGTCTGTTGATGCTATTTATTTTGACTTTGCTAAGGCTTTCGATAAAGTTCCGCATAATCTTCTTATCGCTAAGCTTAAGTCTGTAGCGGTAGAGGGGTCTATTCTTGCTTGGATTGAAGATTTTTTTCCAATCGTACTTTTAAGGTTCGGGTCGGGTTGGATACCTCCTCCTCCTGTCCTATTTTCTCTGGGGTTTGTCTTAGGCTCCCTTCTATTTATTATCTTTATAAATGATTTACCTTCAGCAGTTCACTCTAGTATTCTGCTTTATGCAAACGACGTTAAAATCTGAGAGACCAACTCAGAATTACTTCAGGCAGACATTTTCAATATCTTCAATTGGTCGTTAAAGAATCAGCTTCCACTCAATAAGGATAAATGTCAGCACATTACTTTCGGACGACCGTCTGGCAACGTTTTTTCTCTTCCTCCTAACTCACAGCCAATAAAATCGATCAAATCTATTAAGGATCTAGGAGTTACTTTTGATTCTTCGCTTAATTTTACTGAACATTACTCTTTAGCTACTTCTAAATGTTCCAGGCTCATTAAGTTTTTTACAAAAAATATTGGAAGAATCCCACCTAAATGTCTACGCCTACATTACATGCTGTACCTCAGACCTCATCTTGAATACTGTGCTCAAGTTACGTCTCCCATCGTAAAATCTGACGCACTTAGACTAGACAAGGTACAGAGGGTTGTCATTAAAAAGCCTCGTGGGTTTAAAAACCTTTCTTATCATTAAAGGCTTAAATCCCTAAAATTATTTCCCCTAAGTGATAGGCGTCTCCAGGGTGATGCTATCCTGACTTATCAACTCTTCAATTCCGGCTCTCATGTGCCTTTCTTTACTTTAGCCCAAAATTCACTCAGAGGTCATGGCCTTAAATTATCCAAACCTAGATCTTTTTCCAGACTGAGAAGTCATCACTTTTCCCACAGAGTAATCACTCCATGGAACAACTTGCCTGGCAGCGTCATCTCTGCGTCCTCACTTCCAGCCTTCAAAAAGACATATGACAATTATCTGCTTTCTAAGCTCACCTGATCTAGCCATTTATCTCTGTTTAACCTCTGGTATCCTAATATTCAATCATTTTTAATTTTATTTATTTTCTTGTTATTAATCTTCTGATAAACTTGATAAAGAAAACCGAGGATTAAAAGGGGTTTTACTCCTACTCAACTCGCGTATCAACCTGTAACCTGTTAAGTCATTTTCAATTCTTTCCTTAATTTTTATTACATTTTAGTCAAACAAATTGTGAATTTTTGCTAAAAACAACCTGCGTCTCTCACACAAACTGTGTATCAGACCACATACAGAATACCACAACTAAATAACTTTACTTATACTCAAAATGTACAATAAATTAAAAGATGTTTGAAAACGGGTCAACAAATATTTGAGGTTTTTTAAGTACACGGATTACTCGCGGATAAATTCTTACTGGTTTATTAACTTCTCAGTACAAACCGTAGCGCTGTTTTTTATATTTCTAAAGGACTATCTTAGAAGATACAAACAAAAAACCGAGTTATCAAAAGATCTTTAGCCTAATCAAACGTTGTGTGCCAACCTGCAACCATACACGTTTACAGATAGTAACAAAATTGGATCATATACAAACCTGTTATGATATTTAAAAATATTTAGCACTTTTTACTTATCTTAGACATATCTAACACTTATTAATAAATACCTTAGATAATACTTTACTAATATATATGTATATATTCACAAAACGTTTTTATTATAATACACGACATTCGTCTTAGCAATAAAGCATACCACTAGAAATAATTATAGTTTAGGCATCGCATTACCAGTGTATGTATCAACATCATACATTTAAAAAAATGTATCTCATCAAATATTTATGTAATATATTTCATTTTAAAAATATACAATTTATTTTAAAAACAAAAACATTTTTCAAAAACTAAATCGATTCAGATTCATCACTTATTGTAATTAATGATAACTGAATAAGCGAAAACGTCAACTGATGTACGTGTTATAAAACTTTTAATTGTGCCGGAGCAGTACAGCGCTCGATTTGGACCTGGGTTCAAATCCCGCCACCGGCAATAAATGAGGGCCCACGTTCGGCCTGGCTGAAATGTCCACTGCTGAAAGATGTTTCCCATAAAACGTTCGAAGTAGTAAACATAAATAAATAATGATTGGTAGAAATTCGAGTAAATTTTATTGGATGTGGGGGCTGGTTGTGATTGTTCACTAATTGGTTCATTTGTAACTTAGCTATAATTGAATGTTGTGGGCACTATTTTATAAAAGTTTATTTTCTACTGGCTGTTGTAGTTTCATCGACACGCCTACTGAAATGGACACATTCACACTGAAACTATTTCTATTGGTCGAAATTATAATCATAAAATTTTATGATTTTTAACGTTTAACATCTGCCGTTAAAACTAGGCTTCCTAGTTATGCATATTCAAAGAAAACTAATTATAATAAACAAGTTATTCAAAAAGAACATAAATAAATATTTTCAAAAATTAACTTATTATTATTAAATAAACTTATAATTTCATTGTTTTATTAATACATGCCCATTGAATCACTGTTTTTACATATATACTATTAACTTACCTAAAAAAACGAAACATATAGCTTGTAATCAACAAGCTAAAATAGACGTAATCATTGTAACTATTTCTAAAAATACCGTTTAAATCAAATCAGTTGCATTATAATTACAATCAAAGCCTTTAAATTTCAACAATATCTAATCTCAATCAATAGTAGTAGAATGACGAAAATTCCAAATCATGTTTGCTACTAATTATTACATTAAAAGATGATTTTAAGCAAACTAATTTACTGGTAAAAACATTGACTTTTAACATGCGCACATAGATGCTGCTATTCAAAAATTAATGATGAAAATGCTTAGTATGAAGCGAGTGAGTAATTTTATATAATTCTAATTTTGATGTCGCTTTTAACGTAAACTAATAGATTCACTCTAATGCATATAAACCACCACATAAGTGTTTGGCACTTTGATAGTATGCTAAATACAACTTACGACAGATTTTGTCAGAGTTAAAATTTATGCTAGTTATGGAAGTTACACCAAGTAAAAAAACTACATACAAATCTAAATGCTACAATAAGGATTGCATTCTCTCTAGAACTAAGTAATGGCGTTTAAGATCTGTTAATCTGAAAAATAAAGAAAATTTCAATAAACCATCTATTTTCAAGATAGTTTATTAATCCAGGTTAATTGCATATTAAATGTTAGTAATCGTGATTTGAGTAATACTTATTAAGTCTTAATTTCCAATAATGGTAACATTCTTCCTCCATGTGTTGTATCCTGGACTAGGTGCCAACAGACAGCGGAGATCGAGTACACGGCGATAAAACTGGATTCCTGTTCAGTGAATGGGTGCTAGCACACACCTATGATGCTTAAAGGTATTTTAAGGTAGCCTTTTATCATATATAGTAGGTTAAGCTTCTACATCTATCAACTGGCGTAAACCCCAAAAGGATCGCCTCGTCAATTCTCGTCGCAACGAAGCGGTGTTCTAGCCAAGAAACTTCATTTATCCCTCCCAAGTTCAATTCGCATCCAATAGTCTTTTCGTATGGGAATTCGAGAGGCCATGCAAACTTGGAATTAATGAAGAAGTAGCTCTTGTACCAACTTACGTTGCTATGTTTAACCCTAAGAAAAATTCAGGCGACCTCGTCAATCTTTGCAAACAATGGCGCCGTCACAAGGATTCAAAGATTGACAAATCCACCTAATTTTTGTCAGGACTATTTCCTTAAATCCAACGGCTACATATAGTGGATGCATATTTTAAGATACCTTTTAAGTGCCCTGTGTGTATTTTTGCACTCATTCATTAATGCGAAACTCGTTATACAATTTTGCATTTAATCTTTGATTTAGCATGCACTATATGGAGATGTGAAAAAAAGGTTTATTACTACTACTATTGTATTATTCAAATAGTCACAGTTTGAAACTTAAATAGCTACAAAGGCCAATATTTTAAAATTAAAATGAGAAATTAATAGAAATGTGGTCAAAATACACAACCTGATCAAATTGGTTCGAGGGGGGAGACCGATCTCTACTTATCGCGTCCACAAATTGTGGATAGTGGAACGGCCTTTAACAATAAAGGTTAGCTGTAAATAAGCAGTCGCGGACCAAACGGATAATCAGGCGTTAATACGTTGACAAAAAAGCGATAACGGTTATCGTGAGTATCATTACCGAGCAGTAGTAGTACTGCTTACTTTACACATTGAGGAACCTAGAAAATACGGTTTAAAAATTGCGTCTTCTTACCAGAATGACTAAGCGCGGATAATTGATCAATACACTCGCGGTTGAAACCCTTACAAAAATCAGTTAGTACCATAGTTAACAGGGCAGATTCTGAGAAATACAAAAAACACAATTCTGAGTTTTAACAAGGAGGAATGTTAGTCAGGACGCTACTGCCTGCTTAGTGAATATTACTCGTGATAATGTATCAGTTGATCAATATAAGATGCTAATGATCCCGAGGATTTGAGTAATACTTATAAAGTCTCAATTTCCAATGATGGTGATTTTCCTGACTGTTCGTCCTGGACTAGGTGCTGAAAAGCATGTAGACTAAAAACAGAATGAACCGAATGCACAGCGGTATAACTGGGTGCATGCAAGCATACACCCAGAATGCTTAAGTGATATCTTAAGGTATACGTAGCCCTCGGGCTAAGAGAAATAACCCTGACAAAAACTAGGCGGCCTCGTCAATGTTTGCGAACAGTGGCGACGTCACAAGAAACTTCGTTACTCCTCTACGTTTGCCAAGCTTATCAAATCATCGAGGTCGACTGTTTTATATGCCGTATAAATATGGAAAATAATAAAGAGGTGATCACCCACCAATCAAAATGGTAACTATATTGAGTGACCAATCAGTTAAAAAATGAAGACAATTCAAATGTTTCCTTAAAGCCACTACTGTTCATTCAATCATTTGCAATTCGTTGTTCTAACAAGCTACGTTGAAACATAGGAACTTCGTGCTCCAAGGAAATAGTAAACCTGGATTGACATCACTATTATTCATAGAAGCAGTGAATTAATGTAACAGTTAAGATCAATCATAAATGCCCATAATCGGTTATGCAAAATAAGTGAACGTACGGTGTGGTCAATATATTCGACACCTAAAACTGTTAGTCCTGACCAACATAAAGTAGCCATGATTTAATCCTTTCGGGGGGAAACTAATAACGCATATAAATACCCTAGAACATCATAATATTTTCAAACAAAAATAAACCTAAATTCAGTACCCCATAAAGCAAAAAATTAGTACATAAAAACTAAAGTATTTTCTTTAATATAATGTAACTTCAAATCACGTGGTAAACACATACCCATTCATTGTCTTATTCTCTATTACTAATGTAATATTCTTACAAAAAAAGATTTATATTAACTACCACCTTAAAAGTAAAAATAATACAACTGCAAAAACACGGTTTCTAAACATCACTTGCTATTAACTACATTATAGACAGACTTAGCTAATAAAGCAATACAATGTAGCTTCTTTTTCCCAAAATTATCTTAAATAACACAAAACACGTATTACAATATCTTCATTTCAATGAATAAAAACATAGGAAAATATATACGTATATATTGGCAAAATCATAAAATGTCACCGTTAACACTTGGGTTTATGTCATCTGTTTCGCTCGTTTCTTTAACAGGCGATTCATCCGCTTCATTATTTATCTAAGAAAAATATTTGTCACATTGACTATACAATTGTTACCTACCTTCACATTAGATAAATCATCAGCTAGATCGTTAATTATGTCTCTAAAACGAGAAAGTGAACGACTTGGTATCGTTATTGCAGTCCTTGAAGCTGTCCGAACTTCTGAAATGCGCAAATAAACGCCGTATCGATTAAAAGATAAATCGAAATATAATGTTTTATTATCGACCCTTAATGATTTTGATTCTGGTAATGTAGTAGCTAAATCTGAATTTTAAAATATACTGAAAAATACCTTTGCTTCCGTTTAACATGTGGGAATCACCCCATTTATCTAACAAACTACTGATAGCGTCATATAAATCATGCATCCCCTCTGATGGAATTGCAAGTTGGATACGATTTAACGCAGACAACATTGTTAAACGTAAAAAATAACCTCTTTTATTGTGCTTAAGATCAAGAAAATATCGTCGATGAGAAAATTTGATAATATGTGACTTGATCACAGTATCCGTTACTGGACCTTCCTGAGATTTTGAGTCATTTGTCGACTTATCTTCAGCGTCATCTTTTAATTTTTCACTTTCTATTTCGTCAAGAAGTGTAACAAGTTCACTCAACTTTTCTTTTACTTCTAAAGCAGCTTTCATAGTAAATAAAATTCGAGTTTTTCGACCGTCGGAATTAACCTATTTAATAAAATAAATAAGTTGTATACTTCGGCAATTTTCATAAATGTTCCACGTTTATTTCTTTTCAAATCAACGTAAAAACGCTTTTTTTGAATCTTTAATGCAACACTGGCTATATCTTCTTCATCATCATGCAGATCTCCTACAATATACTAGTATTCCAATAAAGTGCTTACGTCTATGTAGTGGAGGTGGCATATAGGGAATCATCGGGAAATGCGAACCAAGAGGTTGTCGATAAACAAGCGGATTCATAATCGCTTAAAACTCTAAATCCACAACAAAAGTTTATGCATATTAATAAAAACAGAAAACATACGAATACAAAAGGTATCACGCCTAATCGTGCATTCAAGGTCAAACCAACCGCATGTATGTAACAAATGAGTAACAGTCATAATTATAAAATTTATTACATAAAACATAAAAATAATTAAATTGCATTTAATTTTTTAATAATTTTTTAAATTAATAAATGTTATGTAAATACATTTTTTACCAAATTGTTTAGTAAGTAAAAATTAGTTGTACAGATTACAGTTTCTAGGTTAGTGCACGACTTGGGTAGAAAAAACTCATTTTGATCTTCGGTTCTAAAATGTCAAAAAAAAATTAAACATAAATTTTTAATAAAATACCACATTTTAATGTAATATTTATAAATTATGCATAGATTTTATATCATTTATAGAACATTTTTAATGAGTACAGAAATTTTGTATAATAATTGAACCTAATACTAATCAATTAGTGATACTTAGTCTTTAGTTATTTGTTAACATAAATTATAACAAAAAGTTAATAAATAAAAACCAGCGTTTATTCTGTTACGTTAAAACATAATCGATTTAGTATAACAATACAAACGAGTTTTTAAACCGACGTGAATGCAACTCAAGATTCACAGAAATGTTATATTTGTTTATTCAAAAGAAAAATTAATAATTACAATAATTAGTAATATTTAATTAAATATTTATAACTAAAACATTATAAATCGAATTTGCTACATATTTAATATTTACACATGTTTCTAATGCAATAACTTTTCAATAGTTAATTTTAATATTTACTGTTACATCAATAACTATTAATTATTTTTAATGCATGTTCACAAGTTAGTACATGAGTTGATTAGAAAAAACTTTTTTTTATTCTTGGTTGTAATGTATCTCAAATTATCGCTGAAAAAATAAGAAATTGAGGGTAAATTAATAGGGAATTTGTTACAGAAAACGTAAAAATTAAGGCGAAAAATTGAAAAAAATAGTAGGAAAAATTAAAAATAATGGAAAATGAGCAAAAATAGTAAATATACAAAAGTAATAATAAAACAAGTTTTATATTACAATGCAAAACCATTATAATATCTTTAAAAGAAAAAGAGAAAAAGAGAAACGCGCAGCGTGACTGGCACCTTACACCGCTTCGACCTTCGATTTTATTAAAACAATGTTTTTGATTAAATATTTATATAGAGGATTTTAATTTTAATAAAATACAAACTATTTTAAATAAAACAAAATATTTAATATAAAATGAATGAAAACAGAGTAGAAAAGATAATTGAAAATGTTTTCAACAGTTATTTCTGGAGTTCAAATGTTCGCATATTGCAGGTTGCTAGACAAATTGATTAAACTAAAAATATTTTAATAGCAGCATTAAACACTAAGATTTCACTGATTTTTTTTTATTTAACTTAATGCGAATAATTATCAGCACCCCAGCTAATTTCGATCAAACAAGCTCTTGTGTGATCTAAATTATCGTTTTGCAATTTATTGTTACAAAATCATTTAAAATTACATATTAATGCTGTTTACCAACAGAAAAAACAGGATACAATATACTTATAGAACTACAGTCACCAACAAACGTAATAAATTTAAATACAAAGAGGCGCTTCACAACAAAGTTCAAACAAAGTCAAAGTTGTTTAAATGTACAATAATATAAAAATTGTAATTGAAATAAAAAATAATAATATTTTAAAATATTTCATTCAAACAATAACTCTTAGTTTTTAACATTGAAAATGTTTTATTTTAGAAAAAGATAAAAAATAAAATAAAAGTTTAAAAATAAGTTAAGTACAATTTACACAAGTTTAAACATAAAACGATAGAAATAAAATAAAAACAAAAATTTATAATAAATTTATAAAAATTGAAATAAACAAACAAGTTGATTGTGATTATTTAAAAAATTTGATAAATTTTCTTTATAGCTAGTTATTAATACTAAATCAAAATAACTCTATGTAAAAAAGATTTACTTTTATTATAAGTTTTAAAAGCTAGTGATAATAACTACAAATATAAGTAAAGCGCATAAATTTAAACAATATATTTTGCATAATAAAAAAATTGATAAAGTATAATAAGATTAACACTAAATTGTTTTTTATTTAAATAAGGTATAATTAAAAGTATATAAAGAAAAGCAACACTGATATTAACTAGTTTAAAAAAGTAAAGAAAATAGAAAACTGTATTGAATGTTTCAAAAGACCAAAAAAGTAGTTTATTTATAATTGTATAACTCAAAAAGTAAGGTAATTAAATTAATAAATTAAAGAACATTTATAAAACAAAATAATTTAGACAAAAACTTATATAGGACTTTAGGTAAAAAGTTGTAATCCAAGAGGCAGTTAATAAAATAAGTTTTAACATTTATTTTAAAAATCACGCTAAAAGACTAGTAACAAAAAGAAGAAAATTAAAAAATTTTAAATAAAAGGAATAATACTAGATTAAAAGAATAAAAATAAAAACTAAACGTTCAACTCAAAAAAATTGAATGCATGCTTTTACACCCTAAATTAAAAACGTTTTTAAATTAAAAAACCTTAAGGAGTAAATTGTATGTTATTCTGAAAAAAGGGAGTATAGGTAAGGATGTTGCAGTAGAGTTTAGGAACGTTGATACATTGGAGATGCTAATGATCTTGAGAATTTGAGTAGTGATTGTAAAGTCTCAATTTCCAATATTGATAATATTCCTGACTGTTCATCTTCCATTTGGTGCCTTCTAGACTAGGTGCCAACAGGCATCTAGACTAATAACAGCAGGAACCGAGTGCACAAAAGTATAATTAAGTTTTTACTGGATTCCTGTTTAATGAATGGATGCTAGCATACACCCAAGATACCTAATAGGTATTTCAATGTAACCTTCTACCATATGTAGCCGGTTAGGCTTGTGGATCCGTCAACTGGCGTCAACCGCAAAAAGATCATCTTGTCAATTCCTGTGAACACTAGCGTTATCGCAAGAAAGCAGATTTTTGGCCAAAAAACTTTATTCATTTTTCCAAGTTCAATTCGCATTCGATAATTTTTTTGTATAGGAATTCGAGGAGCTATTCAAACTTGGAATTAATGAAAAAATAAATAACTAAAATAAAATAGTTTATAAAACTGGTGTAAGATTCTAAAATGAAAAGAATTTTGGCATTTTAATTTCTAAGATCAAAAAAGGGGAATAAATTTAGTTTATTTTTTAATAAAAAGAAACAGTTTTTAAACGTTTTCTTCAATGATAATGTGCAAGCATGACAGCACAGTTTTAAATCTTTACATGTTTTATTTAATTTATTAAGTTAAATGTTAATGGCGTGTTACAAGATGACAAAAATGAATAAATTTTTAAACATGCTAAATCAGACTGTGCTAAAGGAAAAAGTAAATTATTAAAATAGGAATTGAAGCAAGTGAGAGTATGTCACTTTATAGACAAAACATTGAAGCTTTTTGTACTAAAGTAATCTAGCGGTAGAGCGCTTGGGTGAGCATGAGTTTAATCCTTACTTACCAACGGCTAAAATATTTGTTATAAAACATTTAAAGCAGTAAAAATAAAATAATATTAAATAAAAATTTAGCAAACCAAAACACAAGTACGACAGTTGAATACAAAACCGTACGAATGCAGTTTTGAATCTATCGATCCAATCTTTACCGCCATTCACCTTTTTATAAATTAAGAACAATGTACAAATTTTTACAATGCTTGTTTGTAAGAATAAACAAAAATGGCGGGGCACGGTACAATTTTAAAGTTGTAGACACAGCAAACTCGATACACAGATACATAAATTATTAAATTTAACAAAATATTTAAACTATTTTGTTGCAATCTTGAGTTTACTTAAAATATTAATCAAATTTCTTTACTTGCTACAATATAATAATACTAATTTAAACAAAAATTTAAAAAGTTGTTTTAATGAACTTTCTAGACTAGACATTTGTTTTTAG
The DNA here is from genome assembly GCA_025895645.1 of Cardicola forsteri. Taxonomy (NCBI): domain Eukaryota; kingdom Metazoa; phylum Platyhelminthes; class Trematoda; order Strigeidida; family Aporocotylidae; genus Cardicola; species Cardicola forsteri. The sequence goes on from JAKXYG010000764.1 coordinate 389,474, forward strand.
TTTGAAAAAATTAAGTATTTTTAAAACAAATCACAGAAAAAACTAATTAGTCTAATTTGTTTTTAATGACTGATTTCTTATGCAACTGTAAAGTAATTGAAAAACGTTATATATATATATGCGTATTTAAAAAATTGTTATTAAAATGGTATGTTATAAAAAATCAGGTTTTAAAAAAAGATTTTATTGTTACCTTGACTCAAATTAAAAATGGTTTGCAGAAGTTATAAAAGACAGTAAATGTTATTTGAATGGATGTCATTTATAAAGTTTGTAATATTTTCTTTCTATATTCATGTATTTTGGTCAATATTTTTCTTTCCTTGTTTGTGTTTGTTTTCTAGTTTTAATAAATGGTAATATTTTACTTTGTTGCTATAATGAATGTTGTTGTATATTATAATTAAAATTTTTTTTTGCTAATAATATTTTTTATAAATTTTAGTAAATTATTATGTGTGGCATAGATTACAAAGTGTTAGATATGTCTTGGATAAATAAAAAAATACTCTAAAATATTATTGTGGGTCCAGTTTTGTTTTTGTAATGTATCTGGTTGTATAAATACAATTATATGTTTGTAAATATGTTTGTAAATAAAAATATGTTGAATATGCAGTTGTAGTAATTTAGTGTAGCGCAGCCATTTGAAAACTAGTCATTTGTACAGCATTAATGTTGACAGCAGCACTTAATGTAAAGTCGGAGAATGTAGTAAATTTTAAATTGAGTATTTTTACAATGCAATTCCTTTATTAATCTCAAAATATTACTGTAGAAAGAATATTTTGTAGTTTAGTATAAATTTTATTATTTTTTAAATTTATAAAATAAATTGATTTATTTACTATATTAGGGCTATTGTTCAACAATAGAATTATTACATATTAAAAACAAAACATAGTAATAATAATAATAGTTTCTATTTATAAATTCTATTTTAAATTAATTTTTCATTATGTATTACCTTTTTTACATGCGTTAGTAATAAGTTAATAAGAAAAAATATAAAACACTTTATCTAAATAATAATAAATATACACATATGCATATGCCTATCAAAAAGAACAATGCATGTAATACATGTATTGAAATAAACTTATAACTACTTTCTGTACATTCAGTGTAATTTAAAAAAATTAAAATTAAAGTTGTTTTGTTTTACATAATAAAATTATTTTTTTATTACAATAAAATAAAGAAATGTTGTCATCAATTAATACAATAATAATCATAATCATAATCATAATCATAATCATAATCATAATCATAATCATAATCATAATCATAATCATAATCATAATCATAATCATAATCATAATCATAATCATAATCATAATCATAATCATAATCATAATAATAATAATAATCATAATAATAATAATAATAATAATAATAATAATAATAATAATAATAATAATAATAATAATAATAATAATAATAATAATAATAATAATAATAATAATAATAATAATAATAATAATAATAATAATAATAATAATAATAATAATAATAATAATAATAATAATATTAATAATAATAATAATAATAATAATAATAATAATAATAATAATAATAATAATAATAATAATAATAATAATAATAATAATAATAATAATAATAATAATAATAATAATAATAATAATAATAATAATAATAATAATAGTAATAATAACTCCGCCTAGTTTGGATTAGAAATGATTCAATCTAGCCAGTCCCAAGCTCTGGATAAAGGAGGAGGGTTTGAGCGCAAGGTTGGCAACCTGGCCTTTGTAAAAATTATACTGCTGCGGAAACAATGAAAGATGACGCCATTCCGGCAAACAACAACGTTTCTGGATGGCAAAGTTACCAGATGACAAGGTTGAGTAAAAGCCGAAAGAAAGCGCAATCTTCGATTTGCAGAATATTTAATGCCAACGAGACTTTGTTATTGTTGTTTTGCTGTAATTGTTGTCTTATTGCCCCATGCTTATTCTTAAAGCAAAAGGGTTTTGTATATATATGTATAAAAATAATAATAATAATAATAATAATAATAAAATTAATAATAATAATAATAGTAATAATAATAATAATAATAATAGTAATAATAATAATAATAATAATAATTATTATTATTATTATTATTATAATAATCGTCATTATTATTATACATTATGTTGATAAAAAAGTAAAACAAGAAAATGGACAGTTAATAATATACAACGAAATATTTTGTCAATGGGTTTTTAAGAAATTATTTGTTTTTGGAATTGCCAGATTCACTTGAATAATAAATTTACTAATAATTTACTAATGATTCCAAATAAGGATGAAACAGCTGTACAATGATCCTGGTTGACTTAAAAACCTAGTAAATTTATTATTCAAGTGAATCTAACAATATTAATATAACATTTCTAAAAACAAATAATTCCTTGAAAGCCCATTGATAAAAACGTTTGTTTATTAATGGAGTTTTCAAGGTCAAATTATTAGAATTGTCAGATTCAGTTGATTAATAAATCCACTTGGAGCATTGTACAGTATATTCATATCCTTGTTTGTAATCGATAGCAGTGCATACCCCTTTCAAGTTTTACACTCGAACTTGAACGTTTCCCTACAGGCCACTAAGCTACGGGCAGTTGAAGCTGGCCCTCTAAATGTATTATTTATAGCGAACCTGATCAATGCTGATTACCCAGTGTTCTCAAATGCTCCTACGTTACTACCGCTAATAAACAAGTAGATGATCTCTACCACTAGAGCTTTTTGCACACAAAAATTTTCGGTAGATGACAAAACCAACCATGGGGAAAAAGTTGCGAAAGAAGGAGCCAATAAGAGTCAGATAACCTTTGTGTGAGTGTGTAATTACTCGGCAGTTGGGGATGAAAAAGTTTCAAAAAGTGTGACTAAATTTGCACGATGATGTAATACAAATCGTATAGTGCTATGTAAATATTGATTTTTCCACCTTATCTATATTTCAAGGTCAAACAATTCCCTTTTGATAGAAGAATGCGCCAACGTGACTCACACTCACTCACAGGAGGCTGACCAATAATATTATTTTTTTGCGCAAAAATGTTGTGGTGGTTTAGATCCTCCCGTTTTGGCATATTGCACTGGTTTGATAGCCTATATGGCACGGTTCAGTTATATTTATTCATGGGTTTTGTAGAATACACTGCATGAACTTTTTTCAACAATTTTAAGCAATGACATTAAAAATAAATGAGTATTTCATTAATACAACAAATAAAATATAGTGTAAGGTTTCAATGTAGCCATTTATATAAACTTATTGCATAAATTTTAACAAACAATTAAATAAAAATAAACCAATCATAGACAAGAAATTTTTTTGTCATTAAAAACTTTAATTCTCATCTATGATTGGCCAATTGTATTCCGTCTCTTAATTACACACCCGTGTGTGTGTGTATCTGTATGTGTGTACGTAAAGGGGTTGAATATTTTTGTTTTGAAAAATAAACAAAACAAACGCTAATTTTCGTCACAAATCAAAAATCAAATAAGAAAATGCTTAAATTATAATTTAACTTGATATTTTCATGTTTGTAGACAATTTTAAACATAATTATGTCACTTGGACAAAATAACAGTCATTCGTTTTCTATCAACTCATTGCTAAGTCCAAAGGAATTTAAAACATTGAATCGTTTTAACGATTTTAAATTAAAGAGAATTAAAAATGATGATAAAAATGGTGATGATGATGATGATGATGATGATCAGAAAGAAGAAGCAAAACACAACAGTTCAAATTTTTCATTATCAAATAATTTCGACAAAAAACCGTTGACACATATTGCACACATGTGTCAAAGTGAAACGTACAAAAATCATTCGTTTAAGTCACTTTGGCATTCGCTCATGTCAAACATCAACCTCGAATTGAAACAGTCCGATCTTGTCGAATTGATCCAATTGCAAGCACACGACACAAACTTGAAGGTCATATCCCAACCCGAATCATCCACAACTTCGTCCACTGGCGCCCAATCGTTGCCGCCAACCATGTCCAGCTACAATCGGCCTAATTCGTGGACCAATTGTTTGAACAATTATGTCAAAAGTGGCTTTTCATTGTTTCATCAACCGACAAGTCACAACAGACAAGGGTCCAATCGAATTGACAAAAATAAAGTGGGATTACATTTGGACAAGTCGATTGAATGGTATCAGTCGAATTTGGCCAAGTGTTATATGGAAAAACAAGGTAATTAACAATTACATTATATTATACAAAACCCTTTTGCTTTAAGAATAAGCATGGGGCAATAAGACAACAATTACAGCAAAACAACAACAACAACAAAGTCTCGTTGGCATTAAATATTTTGCAAATCGAAGATTGCGCTTTCTTTCGGGTTTCACTCAACCTTGTCATCTGGTAACTTTGCTATCCAGAAACGTTGTTGTTTGCCGGAATGGCGTCATCTTTATTGTTTCCGCAGCAGTATAAATTTTTACAAAGGCCAGGTTGCCAACCTTGCGCTCAAACCCTCCTCCTTTATCCAGGCTTGGGACTGGCTAGATTGAATCATTTCTAATCCAAACTAGGCGTAGTTAATTAACAATTAATAACAACATTGTCTATTTTTTTAACAAAATAATACCATAATTTTTATTGTACTTTTGAAATTAATATATTTTTAGTCATAAAAAGTGCAAAATCTTCGGCTAAAATAAACGGTTACATTTATACTATTGACTCCCAATTGCACAATTCTTAATATAATTGTAGTTTTTTCAAAATCACATTAAAATATAATGCAAATGGTATGAGAAATAACTATTTTTACATATGTTTACATATTTTATAATATAATTTATTTTTAGCAACTAATTTGTTTGTTTTTCAATTTTTTTAACTGTCCGTGTTCGTGTTTTTCACCTAAATTAGAATTTTACAATAATATTGGTAAAAAATATTCGTTTTTAGAAAATATTTTGCTTATACTGTTAAAATAATGTTTAATAAATATTTTAATACAATTTAGATGTGTTTTATAGCATTAAATAGTATTACAAAAAAAGCTAATGAATAATACTGTATTGATTTTGACTCAATTAAAATAATAAAAAATTAGAGAAAACTTAGATCATCTGCTTATTCTAAATAAACTTTTAAAACTTTATAAATAATCTATGTCTCCTTGTGTTGTTCCTTTAGTAATTAAACATTTTTTGAATAAAAACACAATGATGCTAATCTTAAAGGTGTAAGATGTGCCATGCAAAATAGCAACAGCACAAACAATTTAATTTAAACATTTAAAGCGTTTTTCTTTTAAATGAATAAAATTTTAACTACAGCCATAGAGTGATTTCTCGCTTCTGCATGGTTTACAAAAAACAATAGTAATCAGTTGGAGATTTAAAGCTCTTTGATAGAATTAGTTTTTTATCCACAAAGATAACGTATTCGGAAATTGGGTTATTTGTGTCATTCCGCACAATTAAATAATTATTTATAACATAAGCAGCTCCACTATTTATTTTATTATTTAAAACCCTTTCGCTTGGAAAAATCATGAGGCAACAAGATTGCAAACTAAATTGTTGGCTTTGAAGCATTTTGCAAAGTATGTCGAAGATTAAATATTATATTTATACTGGGAATTAGTAGTTTGAAAAATTAATTCGTAATTCATTTTTATTGATAAAAACAGTTTAGTAATGGAATGTTTAATAGATTATTTATAAAGTTTTAAAAGTTTTATTTAAGAATAAGCAGAATCTCTAAGTTTTCTCAGTAATTTTTTATTATTTTAATTGGAGTCAAAATCAATCAACAGTATTATTCATTAGCTTTTTGTAATACTATTTTAATGCTATAAAGCACATCTAAATTCAGTACTAAAAAATATTTATTAAACATTATTTTAACAGTATAAGCAAAATATTTTCTAAAAAAACGAATATTTTTTACCAATATTATTGTAAAATTCTAATTGAATAAAAAAAAACACGAACACGGACAGTTAAAAAAATTGAAAAACAAAAACAAATTAGTTGCTAAAAATAAATTATATTATAAAATATGTAAACATATGTAAAAATAGTTATTTCTCATACCATTTGCATTATATTTTAATGTGATTTTAAAAAACTACAATTATATTAAGAATTGTGCAATTGGGAGTCAATAGTATAAATGTAACCGTTTATTTTAGTCGAAGATTTTGCACTTTTTATGACTAAAAAATATATTAATTTCAAAAAAGTACAATAAAAATTATGGTATTATTTTTGTTAAAAAATAGACTGGTACATTGTTTTTATTAATTGATTAATGATCCAGAACATCATGCTGAGGTTTGTCGTGTAATTTTATTCCAAATGCTCAAGTAAAATACAATGAATTTCCATCAAACTAAAAACAACACATATATTCCGATTTAAATATCTTTCGGTAAACGTAGCTTTAATTAACAATTGCAGTGTAAACCTATTTTTTCAAAAAAGTACAATATAACCCAGACTGCCCATTTTCAAACTACAATTCCCAGTATAAATATAATATTTAACATCAGTTGACTTCAGTCCTTTCAGATTCCAGGAATTATTGATCATAATTCCTAATGTTTCTTTTTACATTAATATGTACTTATTGTTTACTTATTAATTTTTTTACTGCTTAAATGTTTTACGTTAAAACATTTTTTAGCCAGTGGACATTTATCAAGGCCATACGGGGAAGCAAGGTTCACATGCATTTGTACCGGTAGTGGGACTCGAACACTTGACTACTCAGTTTTAAGTCTAGCACTGTAACCACTTGTTTTACTCCTAATATTTTTGAGATTTAATATTTATTTCGAATTATTGGGACGTGTTACAAGTAACATCTTTCAGCAGTGGATATTGAGCGAAGTCAAATGTAAGCCCGCATTTAGTGCCAGTAGTGGGAATCGAACATATACCCATCCAAGTTTGAAATGCTTTTATTTTATAAAAATAGAAATGCTTGTTTGGTGTTTCAACTTTTTCGCCTTCCCTCTTCAACACTAGCTTGCCAACCCACTGCAGCCGAGTCGAAATTCGCCGTAGTCAGTTCCAAGTCCAGTTGAGACAGGTTTGAGGGCAAGATTAGAAACCTGGTTGTTGTAAAAATTAATATTGCCAATGTAACAACAACAACAAAACCGTTTCATTGAAGTTCGATAGAAAAATAAAAACATCACGAGTAGTCCAATGACGGAGCTTGGCAGAATTGGTTCAAAATTTCAATCTTCGACATGCACAATCTTCAAAGCCAACAATTTAGTTTGCAATCTCGTTGCCTCATGATTTTCCAAGCGAAAGGGTTTTAAATAATAAAATAAATAGTGTTATATGTTATAAATAATTATTTAATTGTGCCGGAATGACACAAGTAACCCAATTTCCGAACCGTTATCTTTGTGGATAGAAAACTAATTCTATCAAGAGCTTTAAATCTCCAACTGATTATACTGTTTTTTGTAAACCATGCAAACCGAGAAATCACTCTCTGGCTGTAGTTAAAATTGTATTCATTTGAAAGAAAAAGGCTTTAAATATTTTAATTAAATTGTTTGTCTGTTGCTATTTTGCACCATAAGTAAATATTCTTTATTATAGACATTAGCGAGTTTACATTTAAGCTGTTTATGTGTTCAATCTCTCTTAAATCAGGAAGGTAAATATTGGTGTTATTTTTATTAAACCCTTTAAAATCGATTTTTGTAGGAAAAAGAGAGTGTAAATAAAAGTAAATTGCTTTTTATCACAGTAAACTTTGTTTTATTTTACTAGAAAAATTATTTATTTGCTGTAATTTTAATTTTTTTGCATAAAAGGTTCAATCATTAGCTGAATTAAAAAATAAGTAGTTTCAATAAACATGCACTTAACATTACTAAGATATCAAAAACATAAAAATTTTTAATTACTATTTAATTTACGTTTGGTTTAAAAAAAAGTTTTTTTTCTTACTAAATTTCTAACTCTTATGTAATAATAAATAAATTTAAAATAATAAATAAAATATATTAATATATGTTAAAATTAATTTGTTTATTTTAAATAAAAATATATTGCAATTTTATAAACTGTATAAAAATATTTTTAAAAATTAACTAATTAATTGATGTATATTCATTTAAAGGAACTTGAATGGTTTCTCAAATTAATAATGTATGGTACATTTTAAGTAGTATAGACGTTAATAATTAATTTTATCGCATAATTTTACTTTAAAAATATTATTGCTTAATATTTATACAAATTTAAAATTAAGAAGCAATATTTAAAATAATTATTAAATAAAAATTAATATTAATTGTCAGTCTGGAGACTTCACAGTACTCCCTTGAATCCAAATATTGTTCCGGGGTGGTCTAATGGTACTGCACTCGATTTGGACCTGGTGGGCATCCGGGTTCGAATCCCACCACAGGCCCACTAAAATGTGGGCCCACGTTCGGCTTCGTTGAAATGTCTATTGCTGAAAGATGCGTTTCCCATAAAATATTCCAAGTAGCAAACAAAGTAAAAATAATAAATGTCTTTATTCATCTTTACTCACTGATTTTAAACGTTTTTTCAATGTATGTTTTAAGAATAATTTTATTAGCAGTGAATATTTGAGCTGGTGGTGGGATTTGAACTCATGCTTCCCCAGTTCGAGTCGAGCGCCGTACCGCTAGACCGCCTCTCAGCACAATTAATGTAATTATTTATAAAAAGTGTTTGTCAAATTAATTGTTATTAAAATATTTTTATTAAAGATTTGAAAAATTAATATATACATCAAACTAGTGTTTGAATTGTTATTTATTGTAAATTAAATATACAGGCTCACTTTATTCGGCTACTTTCCAGCTTAATCAGATTTAAAGAAATAATTTATTATATCTCTATTATATAATTTAAACATTAAATAATAAATTATAACAGTATGTACAGTTAACACAGTCAAAAATTTTACACTCTGTTGTGTACAAATTTAAATTTAAATAAATTGTTCTCAAAACCTGTTTTTTTGACGTTAATATATTTTAAATGCAACCAACATTGGCTGTAAATTTTACTATTTGACAAAAAACTAATTATTTTATTAATGAGATAATTGATTACATTGCTAACAGTTGATTTGTTTTCTTAACTCAAATTCAAATTAGATATTTTTTTTTAAGCGCGCAGACATTTTGGCAAAATTAAAAGTTAAACAAAAAAGCGAGAAGTAAATTGTTTTATGCTTCAACTCATATTCAATAATAGTGATACATTTAACCAATTTGTACATATCTAATAAATTACAATCAAAATAAAAATTATTATTTATTAATGTGTAGATTCTACATTCGTATATATATGTGTGTGTTATTTTCAAAATCATTAAACATAATAAATTGGTAAAGCGTTTTTTTGTTATTAATATTATTTTGCAATTCATACTTATTCATTACGGTTTAAGTCTAACTAATTATTAATCATTTTATTTTAAAAAGAAGTTTTTGAAAATAGCTAATTAGTGAATATGCTATTTAGTTTTTTAAATTTGTTTAAAAATAGTAGACATGGGTTCGATTCCCACCACTGGCCCACCTAATACGGGTCCATGTTCGGCTTCGCTAAACCATGTCCACTGATGAAAGATGCACGTTTCTCGTCAAAGTATTTAAAGTGGTAAATATACCATGTTTATTATGGAAACATGCAACTTGGAATAAAAAGTGGCAATCTATTTGTGGTTGTCAGTGCGATTACTACAATCTTTTCTCTTAGCCAATTATGTAACAGTCGCTATTCATGTTCAAAACAACGTTTTTAAAAATTTTATAAAAGTGTTTTTTAATATAATTAGTTACATTTTTAACGTAAAAATGAAAAAACTTTACTTAGGATGATATTAAGTAACGTTTTAACAATTGCCATTATATATATATATATATATATATATATATATATATATATATATATATATATATATATATATATACTACTTTGGATGTTTTTCGGGAAACATCTTTCTGCAGTGGACATGTTAGCTAAGCCAAATGTAGGCCCGTATTTGGTGGGCCGGTGGTGAGGATCGAACCCATGCCCACCCAGGTATAAGTAGTTTAATATGTTCTCATCAAGGGTGTTCATATAGTCCTGTTTCATTTTATACCGATCAACAAAACAGATTTAATCACATAATTTCTCTATTTCTGTAGACTTATTAAGGTTATGTTTTAGCATACTAATAAAATAAATATTAGGGCTGTTGAGTAGTAATTGCATAAAGAAAATTTTTTGGTTTTAAGCCCATTTAATGTCTACATTTAAACATAAGATAAACAATACGAACTTGAATAAATTTAACGTTACATTTTTGGAAATATGACGCCAAGCAATGTCCTAAAAGATATAAATGTTACTGTGCTGTGTTTCATTATCAACAACCTTCTTTATAATTGAAAAACGTTTTTCCACTATGTAAAGTACCAACTTGATCTTCTTTTATTTGACCCATTTATCGTGTTCAATACCAAACCAACACATTAATTGTCACAACTGACCTTTCCTTCTAACAACTAGAAGCAAATGTTTTTGAAACCTTTTTAGTCACACAAAACTTTGTTCCTGTATTCAAACGGCGCTGTCGGAGTCGTCTAGCAGTGTAGCGCTCGACTTAGACCTGGGTGGGTATCGGTGGGGTTCGAATCCCACCACCGGCCTACTAAATGCAATCTTGCGTTTGGCTTCGCTAAGATGTCCACAGTCAGGAATATACTATTGTTGAAATTTGAGATTTTGTAAGCATTACTCTAATCCTCAGGATTATTAGCAGCCCATAAGTTTAAGAAAATTAAGTGGACACAAAAAAGTGTACATAAAAATAGTTGAAAAAACCGAATTAAAATTACTGTTATATGTAGAACGAAAAGAGGTGCTATTTAGAAAAAGGATTTATATATATATATATATATATATATATATATATATGCATAGTGCCAGGGTGGTGTAGAAGTATAGCGCTCGACTCGGACCTGGCTGAGCATCGGGGTTCGAATCCCACTGCCGGGTCTACTTTTGGCTTCGCTAAAATATTCACTGCTGAAAAATGTTTCCTGTAAAACATTTAAACTAGTAATAATAATAATAATGCATAATAACATATCAACACGTATATATAATAGTGTAAAAACACATTGGAAGGGTATGCGTTTTATTCTAAATTGATCTACAAATTTAGCAAAAATTTAATAATATTTTTTTTTGGTTTTTATAAATTAAAAAATTAATCTTACTATAAAAAGAAACACAGTAAGACAGTAAAAACAATAATAATAATAATAATAACAATGATATATTTATTTATTATTATTATTATTATTATTTATTTTATGTTTATTACTTTGAATGTTTTACGAGAAACGCATCTTTCAGCAGTGGACATTTTAGCAAAGCCGAACGTAGGCCCAAATTTTAGTGCCGGTAATGGGATTTGAACCCATTCCCACCGAGGTCCAAATTCGAGCGCTGTACTACTAGACCACCCCGGCAAAAAGCGAGAGAATATCGTAAAGATTCCCCACTGACAAAAACTGTGCGCTCAGCGAACTCGAGCTTCAACCTGCCGAAGTGCAATGGCGAGCCTCCACCTGGGTTCAGAGCATTTGTGATTTTTTTAAACCCGGCACTAGGTAATAATAATAATAGTAGTAGTAGTACTTTTTCAGACAATATCATTTTAACATATCTATTTTATAAGCCACAAAGAAACTAAATTAATAATTGGCAATAATGTTTGTGATGAAATTTAAAAATAGATAGGAAAACAATACAAAATGTACAATTTTTTTATTTTTAAATTCAACAGGTCAAACGTATAAATCTAATCTTGTTTTAAAAAAACGTTTCTACACAAGTAAAATAGTTTCACAGTAAAAAGACTATTTTAATCAACAACACAATTTTAAAACAATTATTTAAATTTACATGACTACATTGTTGCTATTAGCAAATCCTTATTTTTTAAAAACTAATTAACATAAATTGCTCATAATTTTGTTGTATAATAGTCATATCATTGTACACATACAAAATTTGAAAATAAAAAATGTATCCAATATGCAAATCTTTCTACTTAACCTTTCCAAATTGACTTTTTATTTTGTGCGTTGTACACACAACAATTGGATTTAAAAAAAGAAAGAATTAATGAACAACGGAGTTGTGCAATTTTACTTAATTTGTTTGTTGTAGTTGCTGTGCCTTAAATAGATTATTATTATTATTATTATTGTACAGTGCTAGACTTGAACATGGTGGACGTGGGTTCGAATCCCACCATCGGCACTAAATGCGGGCCCATGTTTAGCTTCGCTAAAATGTCCACTGCTGAAAAATGCGCGTTTTCCGTAAAGCATTTGAAGTAGTAATAAATACTACTACTACTACTACTAATTATTTTTATGAATAATTAATTAAAAGTAAATTTAATTATTGATGCAGTTTTTAAAAAATAGGTAAAAGTATTACGTATTTATAATAGATACAACGAACGATTTACGTATAATTGATATTATGAACTAATTTATGTAGAATTTATTAAATTTGCACCATATAATAATTGTATGTGTTATAGCTAGTTTGTTCGTTTCATTGGTTGTATGTTTTGCATACAAAACGTTTTTGAGAAAAACTCGGATTTAGTGCTCATGTTACTAATATGCCAATTTTACTGTAAGATAAATGTTTTTTTTTTATTAAAAACAATCAAGATTGGAGTCAAATTTTAAATTCATTCGGTTTAAAAATGTGCCAACTAAATTTTATGCATTTTTTCATTTATTTATTTTTTAAAGTTGACTTTTATCTATTAAATGATTTTGAAAAAGTAAACATTGAGCAAAGTCTCAAAAAGGGGCTCCTTGCATTTAGTGCTCGTAATACAGTTCAAACCCAGTTATGAATTTAACGTTCTACTTATTTTTTCATTTTGTCATATAAATAAACGCATAAGCAATATATTATTTTATTTGTTAATAGGATTTTAAGGGTTTTTATTTTGTTTAGAATTGTCAGATTTACTTGAATAATAAATCCACTTGGTTTTAGGTCAACCAGGAGCATTGTACAGCCGTTTCATCCCTGTCTTACACACAAACTGATGATTCCAAATAAGGATGTGAAACAATTGTACAGTAATTCTGGTTGACCTAAATCCAAGTGAATTTGTTATTCAAGTAAATCTGACAATTTAAATTTAATAATTCTATTATTTTATAACTTAATTACTCTATTTATGTAGTTCTTTATTGTTTGAATGTTTTACAAAAAACATTTTTTAGTAAGTGACCATTTAGCAAAATCAAACGAGAACTTGTTTTTATTTTCAAATTATTCGTTTGTTATACCAGATGTTAAACACTATTGTTTAAAATAAATATTAAAATTTTTAAAAACATGCTTAAACGCACAAAAATGATTGTTGTTAACCCTGCTAAGCCTGACCTTAAACGTACATGACAAAATTAATAATAATGATAATAAATTCAACTTATAATCAAAAAAAATATGCAAACTGATGCACTGTTGTTTCTTACTGTACACTTTTTAAATTATCAATTTCAAAATAAATATATTTAAAATACAAAAATGCATTTCGAATTTTAATTTAGTTAGTAACTGAAAAAATTGAGTGAAGTTGCTTCATTGGTAGATACATGTGCACAATTTACAATTTTTACTTGTTTGCGTGCATAACTTTCACCTTTTATGTAAAATGTAAAAACTGATGGTCTATTGACGTGACTACGTTAGTGAAGGCAAAAGTTTGAATTTGAAATGTAAATTTTCACTAAATATTTACTTATTAAAACTGTCTCCCAGTTAAGCTTTCCAAAAGTCAAACAATAAAAAATAAAAAACTATATTTTTATAGTTCTATTTTGTATTATGGGAAATATACTTGTATCGAATTATACAGTTTAATGATAATAACATATCTTTATACTTTTCAAACAATGATAAAATATATTAAAGCATGTACAAGAGTTTGGTTAAGAGTTGTTTAATAGGCTTTTGGAATTAATCAATGTCGGAGTTTAGCAGTACAGCGCTCGACTTGAACCTGGGATCGAATTCCACCGCCGGTCCACTAAATGCGGGACCACGTTCGGATTTGCTAAAATGTTTACTGCTAAAAGATGCCTTGCCTTAAAAACATTCAAAGTAGTAAAAATAAATAAATAAATATTTGTATGTTAATAATTAGCAAACTTGTTAATAAAAATGTTGTATTATAAATATTTTTTAGCATTTGGATATTTTGACACAGCTGAAGGTGGGTATTTGTCCAACACTAGTAATGTAATAATTATTCTAATAATTAATCCCTGAAAACACATTAATTAATAATTATTCTGTCAACTAGGATGTCAGTTTAATATTTCATGTCAACCAAATACATTTTCAAAATTAGTTTTAAATCAAATGCTAATAAAAATTAAATATAAAGAATTGTGTTTATTTAATACATTATCATTATTATTATCATTATTTCTATTACTATTATTATTATTATTATTATTATTATTATTATTATTATTATTATTATTATTATTATTATTATTATTATTATTACTATGATTATGACTATATTATGATTATTACTTTTATTATTGCTTAAATGCTTTACAAGAAACATTTTTCAGCAAGCAAACATTTAAGCAGAGCCCAACAAGGGCCCGCAATTAGTACCAGTAGGGGGGATTGAACCTATGCTTACCCAGGCGTGAGTCGAGCGCTGTATATGTATATATTAGTGTGTTTAATTTTATAAATTATATATATATATATATATATATATATTTAATGTACACACATTGTACAAAAGAAATTAGCAAAATGTAAACTGTTTTTAAATTTATCCATATTTTTATTCATAAGTTTGTATCAAAAAACCAACACAATGTGTTAATTAGTTGTCTTGATCAATTGTTTTCTTCTCTTATCTTTTATTAATTAACAACAATTGGACCAACATACAAAATTTATCTCTTTTTTTATATTTTGTAAATTTTTGAAAAAATGCAATTAAATAGTATTTGCAAAGTATGGTAAAAATATTTTTACTAATTTTCACCTTTTTTACAAATTTCCTTCTAATTGGCTGGAAAATGCTGATTTTGCTTAAAGGCAAACATTCAGATATTTTAATTAAATTTTACTTATTTATTTAATTATGTATATATATATATATATATATATATATATATATATATATATATATATATATATGCAGAGAGAGAGAGAGAGAGAGAGAGAGGAATTAAAATTAAGAAATACTCCGCATTTATGCAAACACACAATAATAATAATTTTTTATTTAAACACATTTCAAAAAGCAAATAAAATTAATTAGATTTTTTTCCAATGAAATAAGTTGTTTATTTAACTAGTTGAAAGAATACTGAAATAGTTGAGCATCGTTTTGAGGTGGGCAAAAAGTCCTAGAGTCGGAATAATTAAGAAATATTTAATTAGTTAATGAACTAATTAAAAATTATGTCCACAATTTTAAAAATCAAATTTGTGATTAAATTTCGAAGAATATAATTTTTTGAAAAAGATGTTTATATATATATATATATATATATATATATAGCATATACATATACGTGTTCGTATGTGTAAAACAAAAATTATGAAAAATTGGAAAATAAACTCAATTTTTCAAGTTAACTCAAGTGCATTTGTTATTAATTGTGTTAAATTAGCTTTAAGATTTTTATTTACTTTATCATTTAAACATTTTTTAAAAGTATTTTTGACAAAAAGTATAATTTTCTAAATAAATATTAAATATTTTTTGTTTTTAAATCATTAAAGTAAATATTAAATTTGCATTTATTAATTAATTTGTTTTTTTATACATTTATTAAAATTTAATCAAATTTATTCTAATAGAATTTTTACTATTTTTAATTTGTGCTAAAATTCAAAAATTATAATTACGAATTAAAATAGAATTTTTAATAAGTTTAGTTTCAATTAAGAAAATAATTAATTAGCCACTTAAAATTTAAATATAAATTTTTAAATTGATAAAAATTAATATTGCTCTGTATTTATAAAAAAGAGTTAAATAATGTTAAACTTTTTAGACTAAATTATAAGTAATATTTATTTAAACAACTAATTTTTATAGTAAACATCTTTCAGTTAATGGGATTATGTTTTGGAACATGGCGATACGAGGTTGATAATTTCGCTACAACATAAAAAGCAACCAACTTTACAAATAATAATTCAAAAACAAGTGAAGACAATTTTTTAAAATACTTTTTAACTTACAAAAGCCAAAAAATATTTCACAATGTACATTTTTTAAAAGTATTTTATTTATAAAAAGGTTACATTCGAATAATGTAAGTTTTATGCTATAAAATTGTTTTACAAACTCAAGCAATTTCACATGTATAAATTGGAATGTTAACTAAAGGTTATATTTTAATTAACTAATAATTTAGTCATAATTAACATAGTGGTCATATCTTGCTTTAATTTCAACCTATTCAATAAGACTCAACATTTTGTTACAATAACAATGATTAATACGTTCGATTTTTTATATTTAGTGCAAAGTTAATTAATTATTCAAAGTAATATAATTTTTTTGGTATTTATTTTTGAATTGTTTGAGTTTTCAAAAATGATTTTAACACAGGTTATTTATTGTCTACATTATCACTCAATGTATCATTTAGCTCAAACACTATTGACTTTTTCATATGTGTTTAATTGTATGACAATTTTGAAACAATTAATAATTTATTAGTTAATTAAAATTTATACAAAAAATACATGTTACAAAATTTAATTGCTCTATTAAGTTTTAATTAAAATGTTTAAGATTTATTTTTAAATTATTTTCAATATATTTATACAAATCAATATAAATTTTGATATTTTTAATGGTTTTATTGCTTCAATATATAATTAGAAGTATTTTTGACAAGTATATATATATATATAATTTATTTTTATTGCTTTAAAAGTTTTAAGGGGAACATTTTTAGCAGTGTACATTTTAGCGAAGCCGAATGTGGGCCTGCATTTGGTGCCGGTTAGGGATCGAACCCGTGTCTATCCAGGTTTGAGTTGAGTGCTGCACCGTTAGAGCACCCTGACACATATATTGCAGTTGTATACTTGATTATCCTATTGAAATTTTAAAATATGTACCAATAGAACACAATTTTAGTAATTTTGAATCGCTTAGATTAAATGCAAATTATTTTATGTATATTAACGGTAACATTTGACTTCAAAAATTATCACTATATAACTCAGTAATTAATACATATGATATATATATATATATATATATATATATATATATATTGAAGAGTAATTTATAGATATTGTCAAATTGACTTAAATAATAAATCTACTTCGTTTTTGTCTACCAGGAGCAATGTACAGCTGTTTTCTCTTTGTTTGCAATAGTCAGAAGTGCATACCTTTCACGTTTCATATACGAACTTCAACCCGCGCCCCATCTGGTGTCATGCCAGCGCCTAAACCACTGAGCTACGGATGGCTAAAACAGATTTTGTAAATTTACTGTTAATAGTTAATTTGTTTTATGCTAATTGGTCAGTATCTTGAAATGCTGTACGTTGCTAGCGTCAACAAGCAAGTAAATCATTCCTTCGACTGGGAGAAAATGAACAAATTTATATAGCCTATATGGCAAAGATTATTAATAAAATATTTTATTAAAATTGTCAACTAGATGGTGGGTACAGTTCTTTCATCCTTGTCTGGAATTATCGGTAATGCACCTCTTTTAAGTGTCACACGAACTTGAACCCAAGTTCTATCTAGTGTCAATTTTAAGCCTTGGCTAGAATAAATCCTCAAATACAATGCATTAATATTACCAACGAGTAAGTAAAGGATCTTTTTCACCAGGACTTGTGGATACGTAAACGTTTTGTAGGTTTTTCTAACGCTATTATTTTAAGAATAAAATTATTATTATTATTATTGTTATTATTATTGTTATTATCATTATTATTATTGTTATTATTATTATTATTATTATTTATTATTATTATTATTATTATTATTATTATTATTATTATTATTATTATTATTATTATTATTATTATTATTATTATTATTATTATTATTATTATTATTAATCTCAGAAATAAACAAATTACAATATTTGTTGTATTTTTTAATTGGGTCAATGCAGCCAATTTGTTAATGGGAAAGACACGTCGACCCAGGACCGCCTTTACAAGTCAACAATTGTTGGAGTTAGAACAAAGATTTTTGTCAAACAAATATTTGTCACGACCGAAAAGATTTGAAGTAGCAACGTCGTTGGGTTTAAGCGAAACACAGGTAAAAAAATGCACTTTTTTCCATCTTGTTAAATAATAATTTATAATTATACAGCACTTGACTCAAGCCTGGGTAGGCATGGGTTTGATCCCCATTACCGGCCCACTAAATGCGGGACCACATTCGGTTTCGCTAAAATGTCTATTGCTAAACAAAGATTTCCGTATATTCTCGTCAGTCACAAACATATAACATTTTAGTATATATATACAAAAAATATGGGGGTACAGATAACATTTAAATTAGTACAACTCAAACATTTGCACACAATCATTACTACCAAGCTAAGTTGTACTAATTTAAATGTTATCTGTACCCCCCCATTTTTTTGTATATATATACTAAAATGTTATATGTTTGTGACTGACGAGAATATACAAAATAAATTCATCTCACAGTTTACATCTTCTTATATTTTTATTTGGAATTATAAAGGGAACCCAATGCTTTAGAATATTATCGTTTTAATATAATCCTATTCTATACTCAAACACAACATAAAACATTTGTTTAATAATTTTAATAATCAAAATGAAGTTGATATAACATAAATTAATTTACTAGTTTCAAAAAATTAATTTGATTATTTGAAAGGTCAAAATTTGGTTTCAAAATCGTCGCATGAAGTGGAAACGTTCGTATCGATCGAACACAAATGACACCTTCGTTGCCAGTTCGGACGACGAACAAAAGTACAAAAATTTAAACAATTTGAAATATGTAAATCAATTCAAGTATTGAAACAAAAAACGGACATTTGTTTTTACAATTGATCCCAACTACAAGCAATTTGCCTTGTACACAATTTTTGCTTTTAATTTTTTTTACAAATAAAAGTATTTAATTTATGATATAAAGTTAGTATTAAATATAACAATAATTTATACTAACCATTGTAAAAGTTAAAATTAAGTACATTATTATTATTATTATTATTGATTTTGGTTTAGATATTTTAATACAAGTACTTTGAAGTACAATTGAAAATCCATCAAATTTAATTTTTTCTATAAGCTGTCGTATTGGTAGGTCACTAAGACAACAGATTGTGCATAGAATTGAGTGCCATTACTGGAACGAAATGCGGGCTCTTATTTGACTTCGCTATGTATCTTCTTGCTAAAAACGTACCTTATCAAACGATAAAAAATTTGATAACATTGACATGTTATTTGAAAGTTGTGTAGAAAGGCAAAGATTTAAACTAAACTGAACTGAATTTTTTAAATTTTTATAAAACAATTTTACTTGTTAATACAATACTTGAAAAAATTCCTGGATCACAATTAAGACAATATTGTATTTATATTAATTTTATTTTTAAAATAATTAATTAAAAAAATAACAAATGTTATAAAGTATTTTAATTATGTTTGGTTAAAATTGTTTATTTAGAAATATTTACCCAACCTAACCTGAATCAATTAGTTACAAAAAAGCCAATCATTTTTATTATTACGTATTTTGTACTTTATAATATAAAAACTAGTAACACATTAAAAATTGCACATTTTTTACTATTTAATATTAATATTAACTATTTATTAATTATGAATCGGTGATACTTCATATAATTTTTAAAATTGATAAATATCAATTAAATTATAATTATATTTTATTTATTACATTGTATTATGTATTGTATAATAAAATTGAAATGCTATTTAAAATTATATAGTTACAAAAAATATAATTTGGATGACCTTGAATGCAAGGATTGCTTATAGGCTTGTCAAATTTCATTATTTTACAAAATTAATAATGTAAAGTTATTGTGGATTAAAATAGTAATACAAAAAATATTCTGTGTTTAAATTTATTATTTTATAAATAATAAAAAAAATCAAAATAATGTTCAAAAAGAAAACAATTATTGACTGCGTCATAATTTCATAATTTTTTGAAAAATAGTTGTCTTAAGATTGCTTATATTAAAATATTTTTAAAATAAATTAATTATTAACTATTTAAAAATACAGCATAAATTCGTATGTATATGTAAGCAAATACTTTATTTTTAAAAAACTTTATAAAATAATTAAAATTATATACAATTAAAATAATTTTTTAATAATAATTTTTGTAAATAAATTACATATTTTCATATTTAATAAATTTTAATTAGAAAAACTTAAAGTTTAGGCATCGCATCACCAGCGTATTTATCGACGTCATACATTTTTAAAGATTATAGAATATCAATCAAATCTTTATAATGTGTAAACGATTTTTTTATTTTAAAAATATACAATAATTTATTTAAACAAACAAAAATATAAAAAAAATTAATTCGAATGGGATGGCCTATTGTAAAAATATGTCTACTGGATTTCATGTTGTTAAATCAAATAAAAATAATAAATACATTTTATGTTACTTATAAGTAGTTTAAATTAAAAGTTTTATTGATGGTTGACGTATTTTCCTTTAAAGTTATAGAAAATATTTAATCACACATTGCTGAGGTTGTCTAGCAGTAAAACGCTCAAGTCGTTATAGGTTTGATCCAAACGACCAGGATTAATTTCAGACCCCCGTTCACTAGAATATCCACTACTAAAAAATGCGTTTCCCTTCCAAAACATTCAAAATAGAAATAATAAAAAAATCAATAAACTTAAGATTGTGTTCTTTAACTAATTAAAGAGGAAAATCATGTACCAAAAAGAAGAAAAGTAATTTATTAATTATTTATTATTATTTATTTATTTATTAGATGAACAAAACATTAAGAAAAAATTATAAATTGTATATTTCATATTTAGCAAAATTGGTGATCAATTAAAAATCGATAAATTTGATATAAATTATTTAAAATATTTTTTTTGATAAGTTATTTTTGGTTTTGTTCTTTTAAAATTATAATCAATTAATTAATTGTTTATATGGAAATAATTATTTATAAGTGTATTCTGTAAAATTTTTATGCATAATAATATTGTAAATATGTTGGTGCTTCACCATGAAAGTTATATGGAAATTGTACCGGTGTGGTCTAGCGGTACAGCGCTCGACTTGGATCTGAGTTTGAATCCCACCAACGGCACACATGTGGGTTCACGTTTGACTTCGCTAAAATGTCCGCTTCTAAACGATGTTTCGCGTCAAGCATTTAAAGTAGAAAAATTGTAAAAATGAGGCAGACCAATAGCATTGAAATGAAAAATGCAATAGAATTTCAAAAACTACAAACAACAGAAAATTAAAAACATGACAAGTTTAAAAATTGTATAAATAAAAAATATGTAGTTACATTAGTTATTCAAAATGTTCGTTTATTGTGCTAACGTTTGTAAAAAAATAATAAATAAAATAAACGTAACATTTGAAGTTATGTATTGCATAACAAATTCAAATAATGTAATACAATTTATTCGTTTTTCGATATATATATATACAACATTACGTATAATAAAGTGAATTGAAACGTTTAAATTTAAATCGTATTACGCAATCTAATCGTTAAAAGGTTCAGTCACGTAAACTTTGACAAACTGTTTTGTCAATTGTAAAGCGATATGTTGTATTTGGTTCAATTATGGTTTTACAGTGAACAAAATGAAACAACCTTTTCTGCATTGTGCGCATACTTCTTTAATAATTAAACAAACTAAATTTGAAAAAATTGTAAATATTTATACGTTTTTAAACAGAGATTACTCACCCGTTAGAACTGTGATGTTTAAATCCCACAACATATGATTTGCCTTCTGATTAAATTTATAAGTTCATAATATTACATATTATTATTATTATTATTATTATTATTATTATTATTATTATTATTATTATTATTATTAAATACTTTAGTAGAGGCAGCTTTCAGCACACAAAAGGCACGTACAATTATAAATTACGATACAATTAGTAGTATGTAACATCAGTCAGAAAATAAAATAAGATTAAATTACATAGTCTAATACACTCAAAAATTAACGTATATTTTTAGAAATACATCAGCGGTTAACTCTTGACTTAGTGTAAAAACATGAATTATTATATCAAAACATAAACGACAATACTAAATTATTAAAATTGAAAATAGTCAACACAATTATGCATCACAGAAACAATGAAATAAACGGACAAATACAGAAACGTTTAGAGTTACACAAACCACGTTATAGTCCACAAGCACGCCAATGAAAGCATCCCGCACTTTTCGGTGCAGTAAAACAATGAATACACTATTAACAAAAATTGAGAATTGTAAATATTAAAATATAAACATGTTAAAATAATTCCAAATAAAAATATAAGAAGACGTAAACTGTGAGATGAATTCATTTCGTATATTCTCGTCAGTCACAAACATATAACATTTTAGTATATATATATATATATATATATACAAAAAGGGGGGTACAGATAACATTTAAATTAATACAACTCAAACATTTGCACACAATCATTACGACCAAGCTAAGTTCAATGTAGTGACGAACTGTTTTTGTGTTAAAATAAGATTTACAAAATAATATAATCAGTAAAATATTTGTTAAATAATAGTAAAGCTACATATTCAGAAGTCATGTGCATTATAATTTGCGTGAAGGGGTATGATATTACTTTGGAAATGTACTATAGTTAATAGTATACTATTATCACACACCGGGGGGGTCCAGTAGTATAGCTACTTGGACCCAGGTGGATGTATGTTCGAATCCCACCACTGTCACTCAATGCGGCCTACGGTCGGTTTCGCTTAAACGTCTACCGCTGAAAAAATATTTCCCATACAACATTCAAATTAGTAAAAATAAATAAATACATTTGAAAAGATTGTAAATATTTATGCATTTTTAAACAGATATTACTTACCCGTTAGAACTGTGATTTTTAAATCCGACAACATGGAATTTTAAATATGAATGCTGCCTTCTCATTAAATTTATACATAATATAGTGTATATATATGTGTGTAGAAAAATAAATCGTATTACGTCTATTAAGATTTGGAAAAATGAATAAAGTTCTTTACTATAATTAATTTGATGACTATTCCTTAACAAATCTCTATCTGAAAGAAAAATTTTAATTTTTGTCTATTTATGTTTAGCCCTTTTAACAGTGTACACAATTATCTTATTTCAAATTTTTCCTGCTTTATCTTCTTGTAATTAAATATAACCATTTAAAGTCTAATTGGTGCATCAAATTTAGGTTACAATTTGTTACACTCAACTTATGTTTTAGTGGACATCTTGTGGAAATTCTTCTGTTTGAAGATTTTTCTCAATTTAAATGCTAATCGATTCATATAAATACCATCACCTTTTTATGTTACATATTTTTTGCTCATTTTACTGCACAATCGTTAGTAATGATTTTTTCCCTTGAAATTTGGTCTTAAAAGCGCTTTTTTCTGTTTAACAATAAATTTAATAATTTCCCATCTGGCACTAATATTTTTCAACTTCTCTGGTTGATTTTTTAGGCTTGAAATTAACACTGTCCAATTTGTAACCCAACGCAATTCGCACCCAATCATATGTTTGACAAAATTAATCTACTATCCGATTTTTTATTCTCTATTTAACTGATTATTACTATTATTTATTTATTTTAAAACCATTTTGTTTCAAGGATCATAAGACAACAAGATTATTCTTCTATGTATTACTTAAAAATTATGACTTTGAATATCGTGCATATTGAAATTCTATTCGAATTACGCCAAACCCCATCATTGGAATCATGATACTTTCATTACTTTGCCGCAGTTTAATAAAACGCAATCCTTTTGTTGTTTATTAAGCAATATTGTTTCAAAAAGGCCAGATTGCCAGTCATGTGCTCAAACTCTTCTTCGTCGATTTTGTCACAAAATAGTAACCACTTGTTATAGCTACACCATTTGTAAATTTCGCATCTAGTAAAAAACAGCCCTCGATTCAAACCTGGGTAGGCATTGGTTCGATTCTCACCACCGTCGCCAAATGCGGGCCCACGTTCGGCATCGCTTAAATGTCCATTGCTAAAAAATGTTTTGTTCTAAAACATTTAAAGTAATAAGTAAGACAAAGCTTTTTTCGTATTAACTAAAAAAACATTAAAAATTAGTTCAACAGTACATTTTGATTGACTATTCAAGTACATAGCTATATTCAATCAATAATCAATAGTTGGCAAAATAAAAATAGTCAACTTGAGAAAAATTTTAAACATGCAATGAAATTTTGATTATGGTATTATTGTTGTGGTAATAAAACTTAAGGGAAAAGGTGGGAACATTTAAAAGTTTTTGGCAACTCCGAAAAACATTTCGGCTTAATGTTTTTTTTATATAGAGTGTAGGTAGATATTCAACGATTTAAATTCTATTGTTTGGATTAGATGGGTTCTACTCTAAATTTGATCACTATTTGCTAGATTATTTAACTGAATTATAGTTTTTTTTAATATATAACACTGTCTGTTTTTAATTAGGTTGAAAGTCACATCCATTTATGAACGTGATCTAATATTTTTTGTTTTCAAATTGAGTAACAGTTTATATTATCGTTATGGCTACTACCTAATTTCAATAGGATGCTTTGTGGGTTGAGAAATCTGTGCGACTTTTTCCATAACTGTGTTACTGAAGCCTTTTTTAAAATAATTTTTTCACGGTTAAATATAAATTGTTTCGGTTTGTAACTTGCTTTGACTATGCTAAAATGTAATTATTTCCCATTTTACCCTAGTGAACGTAGTTCTACCAAGGCATTTAAACGATAAATAATGTAATTAAACAACAGTACTATCTTCAATAGAATCAATACTATAAAGCTTTAATTTTTAGTTAGAAATTTGCAATGTTACAATCATACTTAACGTGTCAAATTTTTATGGATACATAATTTGTTCAAATGACACGACTGTGTGAAATAATAACCGTAGACATAACAGCACTCAACTGTTTGACTAAGAAAAGTTGCATTGTGTACCAAATATTACAAAAACATGATTTTTTATCAACAATTTTGCTGACATAAATATTAAAATTAATTTAGTTGATTCAAATGCACGCTTTTGGTGCACTGAAATAATGAAATACTAATCGATATATATATATATATATATATATAGTGATGCAATAATTAACCCTATAATACATGATTAAATTTGGATTAATTACTTATCAATAGAAGCATGCGCTTTTTAATCTACAAAATGCGCAATTAAAAGAGTAATTTGCACAACCTTATTAAAAGTTAACCAATAATATTGCAATATGAATAGTATAAATAGCTTGAAAATTTTGCAAATGTATACAATCATTTTGAAGGCACCATTGTGATTAAACAAAATCGGGACTTTTGCTTAGCTTCAGCTGTGTTCATTTCTTCGAAAATGTCAAAATTTTACTTTTGACTATTATATTTTTCAAGGAATTGAGCACAACTAAGGCTGCTTATCCCCAAACGTCCTTGAAAAACGTTTTGGTTCTATTTTTTAAACAATTTGTTTAAATGGTTTAAATATTGCATTTTGTATATATTAAATATGGATAGTTAAAATTACTATAATGTTGTTTTTGTTTTTCACAATTCAGGAACGAAGCCAATGTGAATATTCAAAATCCAATTTTTATTGTCTTGAGAAACACTGTCCAATCTGTTCGACAAAATACGAATTGCCGGTTTGTAAAATGTTTCAAAATGCTACGTTAACGCCGAAAAGACGGATGATAAAATGCCTCAAAAAGTATGTATTACGTAAACAAACACGAAAAAGTATGCTAATTGGCGACAGTATAACTGTTCTTTGATGTCGCATCAACAATAACAAAAATTCAAATTTAATTGAAAAGCGATAAAAATACATTGTAATTTCTAACGTTAAAAATATGATTAGACTTTACAGTTTTGATTGTAAATGTATTTATATTGTCAAAAATTGCTTTAAAATATTTATTTCAAAACGTAATTATATATATATATATATATATTGTAAAACAGATATGTTTTGTCTAAATATTTTGGATATTAATTTTACTTATAATCTTCCACTTAATTTCTATTTAAAATGTACGGTTTTGTTAAATATAAGTAATTTAAACTAAAAACTTTTTTTGTAAAATAAGAAATTATATTTTATGAACGGAGGACTGGGCATTTAAAACTGTAGCTTATAAACTGGTCAGTTTGTAATTTTAAATCCTGACAGTTTTTATAAAATATTTTACCAATACTTCTGAAATAATATTTAAAGGACGTTTTAGTACAGTTTAGATGTGTTGTCACAAAGGCGGATGAATTATACTGTATTGATTTTGAAAGCAGCCCGTTTATCTACTGTATAGATAAAAGCATTTTAGCAAAAATTCGAAGAGTTTCAAAATGTAGCTTTAGTTTTAAAACAAGAACTGTATCAACTTTGTAACTATCAATTAATAATTTAAAGAGTAAACATTTTGAGCGTTTATGTAACGCCACCTAAACGAAATTAGAAACAAACCAAACCAGTCAGTCTTCAGCCCAAAGAAAGGAAGATGGCTTTGGGATCGAAAGAACATTCAACAGTAAATAACCCGCTCCAAACCTGTTTAAAGCTTCAAATTGGTTTAATTTAGAACCAGCTGTAAAAGAAGTCAATTTTGAGTGTTTCTATCTAGTCGAACGAAAGTCAACTACTGAACAGTTCATTTTAAACTGAATTAAATGTTCCATTTGATAATTGACTTTTGCTAATAATAAATACAGTGTCATGTACATTAACAATTCAGATAGAATAATAATTAACATAATTGAACTTGTAACCAATATTCAATTCTCTTTTATATAAACACATCTATGTTTGACATGGTTGGCATCACATTTTCATAACACATTTAGGGATAACAATTTAATTGGTTATTGTTTCGGTTGAATGACATTTACGTTGTTCTACATAAGCCTTGCAGTGTTGTAAAAATGCTGTGTGTTACAATTAAATTGAATGGATGCAGAGTGCACACTAGTGTATTACTTGTTTTTAAATGACCGGTAATTATACATTTTGCTATTTATTGTTCGAATGTTTAACAGAAGTTCATTTTGTTTGATGTCATGATCATCTCTTCACTATTTTCCTTATTTATACGGCGTATTAAACGATCAACTCCAATGGCTTAACTAATAGACGGTGCCACATATGGTATAAATACACTTTTTAAATATCCTGAATGTACACTTGCATCCATCCGCTGTGCACTCAGTTCCTAATGTCATTAGTCTACATGCCTATGGGCACCTAGTCCAGGATGCACTACATGGAGGAGGAACAGTTAGGAATATCACCATCAATGGAAATTGAGACTTTATAAGCATTAGTCAAATCCTCGGGATCATTAGCATTTCGTAAGGTGTAATAACTAATACAAGGTTAAAATTGAATATATACATCGCTCATTTATGTCCCTATCTTTTAAAAACCACTCAATCTACACACTTTTATCCGTAAGTGCTCTTTGTTATTTGTCAATACAATCGCAATTTCACAATACAGTATTGTCTTCAAATAAAAACCCTCCTTCATGACAAAAGCAACACACAATATCAAATTACTATAGACTCAACAATATATACAAGCAATTATCCATAACGCAACATTCAATTTCAACGCCACAAAATATACAAATCAGACAGCAATCGATCCATCGATTCTACTTTGGATAAGTCGTCATCATCATCATCATCGTCATCGCGCTTAATGCTCACATACTGCTCACGACTGCTTTTCACCGCCATCGATTGGCAATGAGCGCCGATTGGATATTCGTCAAACCATCGATGCGGCAAATCTGCATCGGTTGGTTTCGTTTGACGAAGCCAGTCGGCACTGTGTTTGCCGTCGACATCGGGTTGAACGTCGGTTTTGTCCCGACTGGCACCAATTGGATAGCATTTCAAGCGTCGAATCAGACCGTTGACTTCGCCAAATTGAATGAGTTTGACAAGATCGACTTGAACTTTGGACGACGGCGACGACAATGGCGTCGAACACGGGCAGCATTTGACGAAGAAGCCGTTGGAATAGGCCGTCGGGTTCGACAGCCGATAATCGGCAACATTGACGAATTGAATGTGGGCAACTGATGAAATGAGATGCGAAAAACTGAAATTGGCAGACGCACACAGGATGGTGTAGAGTTGGAATAGGCAGTGAATGCACGGCTGGTGGGATTCATGTGGTGAATCAACGACAATCTGCAATGGCATGAACATGTTGGGTGGGTGTATGAGGCTTCGTTCAGTTAAAAACGGGTACAATATATATATATATATATATATATATATATATATATATATATAATTGGTTGGAACAACCATATCAATGAGTTCTTAAACAGGACATCGAAAACTTAGGATGTTAATGATTCTGACAATTTGAGTAACTTTTAAGAATGTCAATTTTCAATATTAGTAATATTCCTGATTGTTATTTCCACGTAGCGCATCCTGGATTTTGAACACGTAAGCAGACAGACTAATACAGCAGGGACCGGATGCACAGACTTCCACCAGTGATTTTCTATCAGTCAAATATATTCATTCATTTTGGTTGGTGACGTAATCACCTCCTCATTATTCTCTATTTTTAAACGGCATATATAAACGATCGACTTCGATGGCTTAATCAGTCTAACAAATGTAGAAAAATAACGAAGTTTCTTGGCTGGTCAAAGATATCCTTGTAAGGTCGACACTGTTCATAAAAATTGACAAGGCCGCCTGATTTTTTGTCAGGGTTATCTCTCTTAGCCCAAGAGTTATATATGGTTTATGTATACCTTAAGATACCTTTTCAGTACCCTGGGTGTATGCTTGAACCCACCCACAAAAGCGGAAGCTCAGGATACACCACGTGGAGGAGGAACAGTCAGAAATACCACCAGAATTGGAAATTGAGACTTTATAAGCATTACTCAAATCCTCAGCATAATTAGCATCCTAAAGGTATATATAAGTACCTTTTCAGTATCCTAAATGTAAAATTCTATCTATTCATCAAAATAAAAACTTGTAAATATTGTTGTAAAATCAGTCTCTCCTCTAATTCAATCTAGAAGGTATATGACAATATGAACACTACTCAAATCTACAAAATCGATTGAATGACAAATTGAACAAAACAAACCGCAGATTCCAAGCACGCTTTGGCCAACGCCGAATTAGTTATCACATCCATCAATCGAGGCATTCCAATCCATCCGGGAATCAGAACAGACGAAGTGTATGCAGCCTGCGGACATTCGATGAGAGTCAAAAACGTGGGACAGGGCAGTGCCCGAACCAGTCCCATCCGTGCCAAACTAACCAATCCAAGCCTTGCAATCTCCACATCGACCTTGGCGACGTGAGCCAGTTCTTTTAAGTTGCGTCGGCCGTTCAAATGGGGAACAAGTCGCTGACTAACCGCGTCCAACAACGTCCAATCGCCAGACACGGAATAGGGCGACGCTATAAGGACAAATACGGATTCGTCGTCAATTCGAATTTGGGAGTTGGATGGATAGTGGAAAATTGGAGACGGCATTATGCAATGATGACCATGATTTTGGCTCAAAGCTGACAGCGTTGTACTCGAAATTGTAGACGAAGTGCTGGCCTGCTGTTTGTGAATGACAAGTTCTTCTGTATCGAAGCATGAATTTGTCGTCAAAGTACAATCTTGACGTGGACTGAACTAAAAGAATTAAAAGCGTTAAGACAAACGTCAAATTGCATGGTATGTTAATGATCCTTAAAATTTAAATAATGATAGTGTATTTTTGTGGTTTCTAGTATAAACTATTCCAGATTTTGTATGTCTAAGTGGTGTATCATGAACTACAATTAAAGTGGAATAGAAACCATATTCACAGTAGTAGATAGGTGCTAGCGTACACCTATAAAACAAAGTTATCATGAGACATATGCATACCATTTGGTTAAGGAATTTATGGTAAAAAAAATCAAATAACCTTATCAATTCCAGTAAAGATTGGCCTCTTATTCAAAATCAATACAATGACATAAAATTAATACAAACTCACACGTAAATACAATGATCCACACTGAGGATATGACCATACACACATGCCAAATTCATGCAACTGTTCATAAATCTCATCCAAAAAAGTCAATTTTACACTGTTGGTTTGTCCGTCCCAATGTTCCAAAGCCGAAGATAGAAAGCCACATTCGCTTTCTAGCGAATAGAAATACTGATTTATTTTAAACACCAAAGATTCATATGCCTCTTGTACATTTGGCCTAAGACCTCCGGCCGACTGATCTTCCCAAAATTGCCAATACGATATGTCATCTGTTGACAAACAAACGCGCGGTTTAATAACAAAACAGATGTTAAATTGTAACGTGTTTCGTTCGTACTGCACGCCTTCTATTCGTTGCAAACAACCCACAATGTAATGCTGAAATGCTTCAACTGTAATCATGGAAAAAGCCAATTCAGCTCTGGGAATAACTGCATGATCAATTTCTTTAAATTGGGACTAGAAAATTTCATAGTTGAACGCTTGTTAATTAGTTCAAAACAAACCATTACTTAAAAATAATTTGAAATTTCTCCCACAATTATATAAATGCTTAAAACGTATATCTTTATCCAAAGAATATGGTTATCGACATTAAACAAATAGAAAATCTAACCAAAAATAAGTACAACTTACATATAACTAAATCATGCCTTTAAAAAACTAAAAACTAATAAGAAACATAAGGGTATATAATTAGAAACTAAGCAAAAGTTCAAATTTTCAACCTTTCTCAGTGCACTACTCGCAAGATGTTTAATTAAACCTAATCTAACTAAAGCACAATTTCATTAAATTTGAATAACCGCAATTAAAGGACACAAATTAATAAAAACTAAATCTTTGCATTGGTTAAAAAACTTACAGAAGAAATGTAGTTTGGAGGGTATTGGTAAGCGATGACAGATCCTTTGACATTCTCAAATGTAGCTAAAAATATTGTAGCTAATTCAGTAGTTCGAATTCCAACCTAAAACATAAAATGATTGTTATTCAATTGCAAAAATTAATCCTTAATTTTTAGCATAGTAACCAAATTAAAACCCATTTAAATTTTATACTTAGTATTATCGTTAAGCTACTAAGCTAGGCATCAAAAATATACCTTCAATTATATTAATAAAACTACAAATATTCCACTTTTGAAGTTGAACATTCTCTAACCAGCGACTTTAAAATGATATAACAACTTGCATTGTTTAAATAATAGGAAATAGTCGCAAGAATTTAATTTAATCATAATAAAAATAACAGATATAATTTCTAAAATACCTAAGTCAGCCATTCGTGTCCCAAACAAATTTGATTAAAATAACGTTGCATATAATCAAATATGCCAATAAGCAAAAAACTAAGATATATTTGTTTATTTATTTCAAAAAGTAAAAGTAACTAATAAGTTAAAAAAATAAGTTTTTTATGTTTACTACTTTAAATATTTTACGAGAAACATCTTTCAGCCGAACGTGGGTCCGCATTTTTGTGCCGGTGGTGGAATTCGAACCCATACCCATCAAGGTCCAAATCAAGCGCCGTGTCGCTAGACCACCTGGTACAAAAGCAAAAGTACCGTGAGGTCTCCACACTGACAAAAACTACGCACCCAAGCAAACCTGATTAAAGATTGTCGCGAGCTTCAACCCACCGAAGTGCAATAGCGAGTCTCTACTCGAGGTCAGAGCATTTGTAATCTCTAAACTTGGCACTAAGTAAATTAAAACTAAAATCTATCTAACAACACCATTTCAATAAAGCATAACTTCTAGAATTAAAAATTGCTACAAGTTAATACACGAGTCGAGTAGGAGAAACTCCTTTTGATCCTCGGTTCTAAATTATCAAAACCTTTCGAGGGTGAAATGTTGCCCATTTCACCGGGGTTGTAAAAAAATAATAATAAATAAAAATAAAATAAATATTAAATAATGTATAATTAAATAAAGCAATGCAGTCGTAAAAAAATTTAAAAACTGAGAGGGGAGATGTTAGGCTATTCCAAGACGGAATAACTATAAGAAAAACTGTCACAACAGCACCATCGAAATCTGTTTTGCAATAACTTATAACCAGTTGTTTACCTAAAGAATGCAATAGTAATTGGCTAATAATTTTACACTAATTTTACCTAAAGATGTAATAAAAATATTTAATATTAAACCTTTATTTATTCAATCATCAACCATAAATTTAGGCCTATAAAATCTGTTTATAAAATTCATTAAATACTAACTAAACAAAGTATTCAGTTTAAAATAAACAAAAAAATTAAATAATATATGCTTAAACCGTTTTAATGTAATCTACATGCAATTAAACTTGAAATTATTCATCACATTGAGTTTTATTCACTGTTAATTAATTTAGAGAAAAGTAGGAGTAAAACTCCTTTTGATCCTCGGTTCGAATTATCGATGATATCAGTAAGATTCGGGGGAAATATGAAATGGATGGTGAGGTAAAGGGGGATTAGTCACAGAAAAAATATTTGAAATCAAGATAAAATCAAGGTAGATAATGGAAGTTAACAGTTATAAAAAACGAGCAAAAATTACAAATATAAAAATATATATATAACAGGTGCCTATTACAATGCAAAAACACTGCAGTAATATTCACTCGCGAATTAATTTAGAGAAAACCTTTTATTTAAATACAAATTTGAAAATAATTTAGTAATAAGCACATAAATAAATGTTTTTATTAAAAATAAGTTTTTCTCAAAATTTAACCAAAAATAAAATATTTGACCGTACCACAGTCATTCGAAAATTGCGGTTTTACAATAACAGTAAAAAATAAACTTTTATTTATATTATTTAAAACGTAAAAAACAATAAATTTAATATTTTAAAAAATATGTTTTTGCAAAACTAAATCTAATATAATTTTACGATAAGCAGAAATGGAGTACATTTTTAGTGCTTTAAAATATTTAGGATTTAAGAATTAGAATTATACAAGAGTTCAGTAAATCAAAAAATTAGGAAATAATAATGACATGGCTCAGTAATTATGCTATATAACATTATTTTACTGTACCAATAATTTAATTACTTTAACGTGAATGTAGGCTTACGTTAGAAACTTTCAAAAAAATTCGTTTTCTTAATGAAACAAATTATTTGCGTGTCTATATTATCTTGGTAAATAACTACAACTATTAATAAAACTTTATATTATTTCCTTTTGTTTTTATGAAAATTATTGTATTGTGATACAAAACTTGTTTTATCATTACTTTTGTAAATTTATTATTTCTCGCTTCTGTAATTGTTAACTATTCCAATATCTTAATTAGTGTATTAATTTTAAATTTATTCTGTGACAAATCACTTTTTTTCCTACCCTCTATTTTATTTCTCCCTAATAATTTGACAACCGAGTATTAAAAGGCATTATCAATTCTAAAATTTAATCATTAATACAATATTGTGTTTCTCTAAATTAATCCATGTTAATATTTAAATTAATTACTTAATTTCAAAATATTAATTGTAAATCAATTAAAACATTTATTAGTAATTAATGTATTTGAAAAGAAACGATTAAATAAAAGTAGGTAGTACAAGCTTACCATATAACGTTGGAGCCATGACAGCATGATCAGAGTTTATTCCACACCGAGATAACTCTATTTATAAAACATTACTATATTAAACGGATCAGGGCTATATGTTTGAGTAGTTTTACTCATGACTTCCAAAAACATCTAAGCAATATCGAAATACTGCTTAATTTTAAGTGATAAACCAATAATAAATACATCTAATTTTAATTGTCTAAACGTTTTCATGTAATAAGCGCATTATTATTAAGATATTTAAATTTAATTACAAAAATGCTTAAAGATTTTGTTATTCGCTTTTAATATTTAAATTGCAAAATTCCCTACTAAACTCAGAAACGAAAAATTGTTGGAAACCATATACTTAAAAAGTTACTCAAATTCATATTCATTATTTTACAAATGACATTTAAAACCAAGAATGTACAAGATCAACAGCAATATCTACAGATTCATAACGATGTTTTTTATATGATCGTGGTATATCAAATCGAAGTTCGGCAACAACTTTTGCTTGAGCTCCACTGACTTCAATTGATCGAAGCACATGCTAAAAATAAAAATATGCATAAGATTCTCAATATTTTTATACTTAATCTTTGAATACTAAAATATAATTTCAAAACAATGTTTCAAGTTTTATCTCAACACACTTATAATCTCATTGTAAGCCTAAATAAAATACTTTTTATTCAACTACCAACAAGCAAACAATAATAGAAACTCTCAGTTGTTTACAAAATATCCCTTTTTTGCTTTAAAATTACACACAAGCTCTCTGTTGTGTCCTGTTTTAAATTGTAAATCACTTCTCTCATTAGAGATACGTTATATAGGTTCAACATCCCATCTACAGACTTTATGCAAAATTCCGATTGTGTCAGATAAATCTAATGTTTTCTAATTTTCTCATTAATTGACTATTCCTTTTTGATAAAATCCGAATACGACAATAATTTTTGATCTTAGTTGTTGTGACATAGTTTCCCTAAAAATGTTTATTCTCAAAAACATTAAAACAAAAAATGTCAACTTTTGTTATGTACCATCTTTGTGTAACATGAAACAGAATAAATATAACTGATGCTTAACATGTATGCTTTGTTTTAATTAAAAACAATATTTTGTTCCACAATGAGGTCGAGTTATTCTAGACAAGGATAGTGTTACTAATTGAAAATTATACTTTGTTTCTTGCACCTCCATTAGCTTGAATAAGCGATCCAAAACATTTATATATTCTTTAACTTGTTTATAAACCACAATAATGTTTTCACGTAAATTATTTTCAGTCAGAAACTTTTTCCAACGTACTTCTTCACCATCGCAAATATTCTATTTTACTTTTCTGCAAATGTTTAATTTTCCTACTTTGATAATCTTCTCGTAAGCAATGAACAGTTGTTCTACTAAACCTAGCATTTTCTTAAAAAAGTCATAAATGTTTGATAGTTTGTTATTTCAGATATAGCTTTATTCATTTTATTTAAAAATTTGTTACACATTTTGCTGTTGGTAATCATTCACAATTTTTCACAAATTGAAATAAAGTTGTCAAATCATGTTATGGTAAAAATTGAAAACGCCCTTGTTTATGGTAAACAAAGGCCTATTTTCATCGCTCATAGTACAGGTCCAAAATCTGATCCACTATTGGTTCTATTATTGAATCCATGGAATGTTATGCAAATCAATATTGATGAGCTCCACCGTTTATTAATCAATAAAAAAACCAATTTAATTCTTGTATTCCACAAATTAATTAAAGTACTGAATTTCGTGTTGAATTGTTTGGACAAATGTGTTAACTAGTGCTAATTCATTAAAGACTGTAAATACAATAAGTTGTTCTTTAACTTTACAAGAATTGTTATAAACCTAAGGTTTTATTACAAAGGAATTAATAGAAAATGGGAAATTTTCCTATCAAAACAACTTTCAACATGTCAAGTTGTTGAGAGCTTGAGTTCAACTAAAACTAACGTTCTTGGTTATCCTTAATGTAGTGTACATACGATAATTACAGCCATAGTCATTTTAGATATTTAAAGTTGTGGTAATCTACCGGTATGATGCTCGAATCAAACCTAGCTGAGTATAAATTCGATCTCCACTACCGGTACTAAATGTCAACAACAACAACAACAACAATTAGTGGCAAAGCCACATCTTCATTAATTCCAAATTCGCATAGTATTTCAAACAACCCCCTTCAATTGTTCACAATTTTCGGAGGCATGTAGGGATATATCTATCTATCGACTTGGCCATTGTTTCCAAGATAAAGTCCCTGTCAAGATTGTGTATAGATTGTCCCGAATAGCATCAATCTAAGTATGTTTCTGACCACCTTTAGTTTTCTTCCAATCGGCATTTGGACAAGTCAGAGTTACAATACTTGAGATTACGTTAGGATTTGTACGAAGAACGTCTCCAAACTAGCGCAATCTTCGTTGTCGCGATACCAATGAAAGAAGAACGTGAAATTGGAGGTCATCTCAAATGTGGCGGTTGCTGATCTTTTTCGTCCAATTCCTTAATACAGAGGATACAAAATGAGTGTTGTGCCGAATGCATCTGAAACATCTTACTTCAAATTTGTCAAGCTTCTTGATCTCTGACCCTGTAAGAGTCTATGTTTCGGTTGCGTACATAAGTATTGTGCGAACAAATAAAAAGAAAGTGTTCATTTTCGTGTTTGGATTGATAGTTCTTCGTCTTCATAGTGGATCGATAAGCTTTCCAAACGCAGTAGCAGCCAAACAAATTCGACGATTTACTTCGTTGGATGAACCACCATCAGAAGTAATTGAAGAGCCCAGATACGTAAATTCATTTATATTGGGGAGAATAACATCATTTAATACAGTCCTCGCATCAGGAACTTGAGACAACATAATGACTGATTTTTTTGGGTTGATCTTCAGACCATATTCACCGGAAACTTTCACAAGGAAATCTAATGCATAGTGCAGCTGAACTTCATTCTCAGCTAGAAGTATAGCATCGTCGGCGTATTTTAAGTCCGTAATAAGCGTAGTACCATCATACACACCTTCCATTTGTATAGAGATCTTTACAAATATAGCGTCAATTGAATAGTTGAACAAAACTAAAACAACCACGCAGCCTTGACGAACACCACTGCAAAGTTCGAACGACTTTGTAGTAGATCCGTCGCAATTGCGGATTACAGTAGTTGAGTTCTTGTACGGAGCACTTAGGAGATTCATAGGTCCACTGTTAAAAAATGTTTCCCATGAAACAAAGTTTTTAAAATGCCAAAACAATGACATACAGCTTTCCAAATTAATAAAAACTTTTCCGATACACATAACAAATTGTTTTACACTGACATACACAAAATTTTATTTTATCTTAAACAAAACAACCATTTTATTATCTAGTAAATGAAAATATTAAACATATTACACGTTAAAATTTTAAAAATAAATTACCTACAAATAAATAAAAACTATAATAAACATTATGTAAAAATACACCAGATTATATATATAGCATGTTTTAAATTTTAATATACATAAAAACGAGTGTATTATACATTTTATTAAACTCCTAAATAGTCCTGACCTTTTCGCAAGATCAACAGTACAAAGTAAATTAATTAAAACTTAAACAGCCCCCCAAATATTAACTAAACGGTTCTAATTGTAAAAATATTAAACGACTTTATGCTCAAACTATATAACCAGCTATTTGGCAATAATAAATATAAGACAAAATAAAACTCACTTTTCTCGTAGTTGTTTTGTGCAAAGAATAAACATGTGATTTTGCTAGCAATAAAGCAATTTTCAAAAATTCCATATCAACACCTAAGCATATAAAAATATACATATTAAAAACCATGTACCATTTTTAAGTGGATTAGTCCCAAAAGGGGGATTCAAAATAACCGTATCGCAAATTTTACGATTATTATCCCTCCAAAGTTGCGTAACATCACAAATCGTAATATCTATACCTTCATTTACAAGGTCGCAAGCTTGTAAATTCATATAAAAATCGTTCACTGCATCTGAATCAATTTCAAAAGAAAAAACGTTACTGTTAAATAAAAAGAAGTGTAAATTTACTTTGCACCAAGCAGATAAGCTCCAATAGATAACATTCCAGTACCACAACCCAAATCAACAATTGTCATATTTTCTAAAGAGCCGTCCGTCATTTGTATATTGAATAAAATATCAGCTATATATATTAATAATAATAACAATAATAAAATATTACCTGAAACTTGAGCAGAAGTGCAATATTGCTCAAGATCAAGTTTAGGTTTATGAAATGGTTGAACATTCTCTAAATAAGATTGCAGTTTTTTGCGGCTTAAAATTGGCATCGCACTCACAATTCATAAAATATAAATTTAAAATTATGTATATATTTATTTTTATTTATAAAATTCTTGGGAAACGCCCATATACCTAAAAACTGGAACAAAGTGAAGTAATCCAAATTATTGAATAACTACCACGACTAACATGTAGCAAATTCAGATTAAAAAATCTTACTAAAAACGATTTAATATTCAAATGTTTAACATTTTACAATTATAACCACTTAGTTAATTATAAATCATTAGAATTATTAATTTATATTTTGTAAATTAAATTAACTTATTGATTTAACTACTTTAATTTGTATACTTACGTCGAATTGATGTTTTAACACTTTAGATTTTTTGCCTTCTGTTACTATAAATCATGGAGGTATTTAATTAGATTAAGTATAGCTAATTAACAAGTATTAAATTCAATTATTGTACAACATATTGGTAGTTGTTAACAAATATATTTCCTGTAGTAGTAATCAACGTAATTTTTACAAAACTCATTGCACAGAATCTCTTATGTTGTAAAGATCGTAGAAAGAAAAAAAACTTTGTAATTAAAATACGAAAGCTGTATTTATTTCACTACTTATATAGTATAAAAATTACTACCAAAATAAATAGAAAATACAAGACCTACAAAAGTCCGGGAAAAAATATAGAAAAAAAGCAACTCTTACATTATGCATAAAAATTCCTTAAAAATATTGTTTAAAATAGATTGCATCAAAAAACTTTGTCACTTAAAATATAATCAGCGTAATGGCAATAATAATAATACATTCAACTCATTTTAAAAACAAAAATGATATATAAAATAAAAATGTGCAATCCAGTTATTCGTAAGGTAAGGCGTATGTCACTCTGCACGTTAAATATACAACTGATACCTTAACTATACTTTTTGTTTCATTTATTATCATAATTTTATATTCTAATACAAATTATTACTGCATTTATTATCATTGTTTTAAATTCTCTCTACTAGTAAAAATACTACAAAACCAAGTACTAAATAGAATCAAATGTCAAATAGTGTAAATAAAAATATATTTAAAACTTTTATAAAAATACCACATAAATGTTAACGATAAATTAATATAAAAACGTATAATTGAAATGATAAAAAAATGCAGTGTATATATAAAATTGTTTTTGAAAACAGTCACAATTTAAAAACAAAAAAATTAAAAATTAAATAAAGCACAAAAACATAATTGTATTAATATTCTCAGAGAAAATTGGTCTTAAATGGTGAACAATAAAATAAAGCTAAATGCAACATTTGATAATAAATTAGTTTTAATTAATCTGCCAATAACAAAATACTTCAAAACATTAAACTATTTAAAGTTATAAATCTAAACAAAATAAACTATTTTCCAACGAAAAACTACATATTGACTAAAAGTTATATTAGAAACTACAATTCAATCTACCACATGTAATTGTAGGTCAAAATAACTTTTTTTTGCATTTGCTTATTAAAACAAATAATAATTGTGTTATATAATTCAGTAGTTAAAATTTTATAATTTAATTTAAAAAATTTAATATTATTTTATTGTTTATTAAAATATTTTTAAAATTTTAATTATTTTTGACATGCAACATGATTTAATTAATTATTTATAAAAACTTTATTGCTTATGTATTTTATTGTAAATATTTTTAAATTAAATTATAAAAAAATTAAAAATTAAAAATGCGATATAAGAATAGCGGAAAATCAGTTATAGCTAGATAGGACATAACGATCAAACGAATTAGCAGATTTGGAGTTAATAACTTAGTAGGATAGACAATTTAAACAACATTAACTTATATAATAAATCGCGTTGTTTTAACTGGTAGTAAAGTGTAGAAAGTAGTTATTATATTTTAACAATTTATCTATAAGAATAAAATCGTCTATTAGTGGTGAAAAGCTTTAGGCAGTTAAAATTAAGAAAAAATTAAAGAAATTGGGAAAACCAGACCTTAAAATTGAATTTGTCATTTATATACAGTATGTAGAGCATATAAAAGAAACAACACAGTTATTAAAAATGTTGTCTAAGTTTAAAAAAACTCTATTAAATGATAGCACATTTGGGATACCATTGTGTAATGCTCGCAGAAATAATGAAGGTAAATGTGCTTCGACGATTTTATTAAAGAAACTGTTACAAAAGCTATTTCACTAAGAAGGGATATTAAAAATGGAAAATTTGTATCTTTTCTTTATACACACATTCTAAGTTTTACGTTATAATTTAAGTAAATAAGTATTTTTAAATATTATTTTTATTATATTTACTAAAAATTATTATTACAATAATTTACAACTCCTAAGCTAATTAGTGCTAAAAACGTAGTTATTAAAGTAAAACATCTATAGCAATCACATAACTCAAAAAAAGAACTCAGTTTAGTCATAATATATACAATAGTATATAATAAGTAAGATACAATTACAATTTCATTAATATCTACTGTTAATATAAAAAATAATTGTATAAAAGTTAAAATTGTTCAAAATTACAAATCGGGTAAAATTATTAATATAAATTTTAACATCAAATATTAAAAAACAGAACACATGGAATATTTTCAGTTACCAAATGATTGATTAAATAATAATAAACAAAATGTTTAATAATTAATGTGATCGCCTTTTTTTTAACCACTTGATCAAGGCGGTTTGGAATGCTGTCGATGACATTGTTGATAAATTCTTGTTTCATCTCATATTAAAGAACAAACTGAATACGATCTTTCAAATCCTTAATTTTAGTATACTTATTGATGTTGCGCTTTACCATACTAAAGAAATTTTCAATAACATTTATGTCCAGACTGTTAGGTGGTGATTGAATAAAATAATTTTTTTTTTCTAATGTCTAAATTAAATATAAAACAAATAAAGTAAACCTAGGTAAATATTACATTACCTTTTTGGACGTATGACATGGAGCATTGTTTTGAAAAACATTTTATAAAAAACTTCCTTTATTAATGAAACAAATTTTTCACTATCTAAGGTACCGGATATAATTTTCCATTTAATAGGTTTATTATACTTAATACCAAACAAACACATCACTTGTCAAAAGTGGGCTTTTATTCTAATTCCCGGAAGTAAATGTTTTTGAAAATTAGGCTCGTATAGTACTTTGTTTTTGTATCTAAATGGTTCATCCCGGATTATTGTTTTATTAGCAAAATATACAGAGCGCCAATAAGACAATTTTCGTTCAATTCACTTGTTACAAAACATAAATCTACATTCTTTTTGTTTTTTACTAATAAATGGTTTAATTATTGGTAATTCACGTGTTAAACCACATTCTCTTGCACGGCTTCTTACCATCGAAAAACTAAATTCTTGTAAATTATCTCTTACAACATTCAAAATAAGCTTGTTATAATTTTTTTAAATTTCATTAAAATTTTGCGATTATCGGTCTTACTTGTTTTTTTTTCTTCCAACATTATCATAGTTTTATGGTTTTTGTCCATTCAAAACATAATAAATTGTTGTAAGACTTACTCTATACAATTTCGCTAGTTCTTTAGGCAAAAATCCATAGTTTTTTAATTTTTTTATAACATGGTGTTCATCATCATTAAGATGGTAATTGCTACTATCGTTGGTATTTATTTTACAAAACGAAAACAAATAAGGGAATTAATCTGATTCTCAAGGTCAATTATAATTTAAAATTAAAATCTTTTTAGATTACAGAAAAAAAAATAATTAAAAAAAATATTTTTAAGTAATTAAATTTTAATTTAATAAAAATAATAATAATAATAATAATAATAATAATAATAATAATAACAATTTATTACTCATAAAAGCATTTACAGTATTGCATTTTTCGAGGTACAAACCGATTTACAGGTCTGATCACAAACTATAAAATTTTTTAATATGTTAATATATATACAATTATTAATATCTATTAAAATAAAATTAATATTGATAATGTTATATACATTTTAAAAATAAACAAATAATAAAATGAACAATTTTAGCTTGTTGGTATTTGCCCGCACAATTTATAATAATAATAATAATAATAATAATAATTTATTACTCAAAAAAAGCATTTACAGTATTGCATTTTTTGAGGTACAAACCAATTTACAGGTCTGATCACAAAGTATAAAATTTTTTTTAATATGTTAATATATATATAATTATTAATATATATTAAAATAAAATAAATATTGATAATGTTATATACATTTTAAAAATA